>JANHAO010006725.1:0-20956 GCA_026873985.1 Saraca asoca
TACATGAAATTTTATGTTTAGATTTACGTATTTATATTAAAGGTGAGTTGTTCAAAGAGAGTTGGAGACTTGGAGATGTTTGCCTCTCCATTAGAAATAGATCAATTAAAAATATTATATATATATATATATATCAATTTAATTGCAATTAATTTTTTATAATAAGTTTTCTATCCATGTACCTGAGCTATGAATTTAGACAACTTGATGGGGTCACCAAGTGGGGCAATTTATGTAGTCCAATGTTGGTTCTTTATTCTTCATGAGTCACCAATTATAGTCTAGTGATCAAAAACTTGGATAATATTTTGAAGGTCTCAAATTTAAAACTTTTCAACGTTAATGTAAGAAGAAATTATATCATACTCATTTAATGCACTTGTCTCAATGTTTTGATAGAAAAGCGAAAAATATTTCTATATTCTAAGATATAAGAAATCATTCTAAAATTAATTTTTGAATAGATATCTTTAAAAATATAATTTATTATTATGAAAATTATTTATTTTTAAAATTATTTTTTTTCAACTCTATCTTTAGCAGATATTTTGTGTCGAACGACAAAAATAAACTTTTATAGATCTTTGAATGAAAATACTTAAAAATAAATATTTTTATTTTTACTAATTTTCACCTCTTAATTTATTAAAAGATAATTATTCAGAAAATTCTTATTAATTGTAATGATGTATTTTGACAAATGATGATATCTTATTTATGGAGTAACACCATTAGTTCGTAGTTTAATCATCAAGAAGCCAATAATACTGGCTGGGGTGACAGCCGCCAGAAAAAAAAAAAGGAAAAAAAAGGGAAGAAATTAAAACATTACACTAAATAGTTGAAGATTTGCATCCTCATATGAAATGTAGGTATGCATTCATAATAAATAGCCAAAATTTTGATAACTGTTATCCTCCGAAGTTTGACCTCTCTCCATGAGCTTTATAAATAAAATTGTATGGCTCAAAATGGTCATACGTAAACGGTATATGTTGACGTGTTAATTTGGTTCACCCCATGATTCAGTAGTCAACTAAGTGTTTTTTAAACTCCAAACTGTAAACTAGTTAAAAAGGGAAAGGAAGAGGAAGAATAATAAAGACAAGTGCAAGAGGATACTAGTAACTTTTAATGTCATTTGGCTAAAGTCATTTTTTGACCTCTATGTTTATGGTAGTATATTTTTGAAAATGTGTTTACAGGATTTTTGTATGCTGTTTAGAGAGTTTTTATCTCTGTTGTATCTATTTTTTCCTTCCTTTATACAATCATCCCAACCCCTATTTATAGGGTTTAGGATGTTACAACTGTAATCCAAAAAAGGAAAGAATAATAATAAAATAATTGCAAGTGGTTTTCTATTAATTAACATCTGCAAATTGACTATGCAAGTCTGTCCCATTATTGGGTTTAACCACCTTGAGGACACCCCAATTTGTGGGCTAAAGTTCATCTTTGATGAGCTAAGTCTGCTACTTCGACCCCTATTGACCAGCATCCTTTATAGTGAATGTGCTACGATCTGTGAACTAAACTTAACAACCTGAGGTTGTCACTTGACCCTTGACTTGTGATTCGAGCTCGCGTTTGGTGACCTAATGTCCTGATTTAGCGACTTTAATCCTAATTAAGTTGGGCCTTTGCCTATTGGGCCTGTTTATAGGGCTTTTACCAGCCCATCCGTATGGTTTCCAAAAATGCCTATAACATTAGCCCTTAGCTCTCAGTGTGATCTGTAAACTAGGAGCTGCAATTCACTAGTAAAAGCTGATAGTTGATGATTCATTATGCTGTCATTTGGACTTTTACGCTATCATTTTACCTATGCCAGATCATACCATCATTACGTATTTAATGCACGCATACCTTTATAACTGTTAGTGTGGTGTTGACCAATGCTTGTTACTCGTTGGACTATTGGATTGAGGGTAACTGACTAGTCTCCAGACTTAATGGTAAGGCCACTGAGTTATATAAGGTTACCCTTTTTTCCCTCTTTCTTTTGAAAATTGACACTCTGCCTTCCTTGTTCCTTAAGCTTATGAATGGTCATTGCTATTTTCTACGTTCCTATTTCATCAAGCCTGCACTAGCATTCTTCGAATTTTGGATTTTTGGCAATCGACTTTGCGCCAGTGTTCTTTCCTCAGAGTATGTCATATTCCTTTAATACGATGAATTTCTTCAGGTTCTAAGTCTCTATTTTTCATGAATGCTTTTGCTGTGTGGGTTTCTAGCATTTCGTTTGTTTAGTTTGGGGATGTATGTTTGCTAGTTGCTGGAGATTCTACTTGTTGATTTTAGGATCATGGATTTTTTATTATTAGCCTTCCATTTTCCCAAGGTTTAGTCACCTAATAGGTTTGTTAGTTGAGCTTCCCTAGGCTTGGGTTTTAAGTATGGTGTCCCGAGGCGTTGTATGGCCTACTACATAGGAAACTTCCCTGTTTTTAGTACTTCAATATGGTCTACTTTCAGTGATCTGACCATTTCTTCTTCTTGATTATAGATGGCTGCAGCTTATTAATGCTACCATTACCTGATAAGGAATGCTGATGAGCTTGACTCTTTAGCTGATAATGAGGAGCTAGTACGTATTGTGGATGAAGCGGCCTCTGGGCGTGGCGAGCTCGCAAACAACTTGTCGCTTGTCTTGACTCTACTGAGGATTAGCAGGTCGCCAGGGGTTCGAGATCTTCAGTCTGCACAATGTTTAGGCATTATCCATTAACCATTAAACTTAACGAGCTTAGGGACATAGTTGATGTTGACGTTAGAATTTGGTTTGTACGGAGAGTCCTAAGCTCCGACCAACGGGGATGAATTCTTGGATCCTGAACTGCCCTCTGAAGTGCCGAGAGATCGAATAGGGAGGAAGAAGAGGTGAGTTGGAGAAAGCAAAATGGTGTTTTAAAGTGGTTTAGCTAAATCCGGGCGGTACCAGACCCTACGTCCACGGCGGAGCTTTTATTGATATATGAAATGAGATTTTTACAGAGTTTTGGCATACAGATTTTTCGGCCTTCCCCTTCTTCTAACAATGTTTTCTTTTTTATAAAGGAAAGAAGAGTTACATTTAATAATTACAAGCTACAGTTGTGTTACATCAAGAAATAAATATGAAAGACATATAAACTTCTGCACTTCGGCTACTGCAGGCTTCTGTCTGTGGGGTGGGCCCCCTTTTGTCAGCTATATACTAGTATTTGTATGTGTCTGTCTTGTGATCTCGCATTGTCGAGTGGGATGTCGGTCCTCACGAGTTAGGTTCCTCAGCTTGGGGGCACTGTGGCAAGTCGCTTAGCAAGCTCATTGTTATCACGGTAGCGTAGCGAGCTCTTACAGGATGGTCAGCTGCTTAGCGAGCCGATCTCATGACAACCTCATTGTGTCACTTTCCAGCGATATGTAAGGTGATTTTCTATAAGGATCTTTAGTGAGCTGAGTAAGTTAGCCTCTGCTAGGCTCAGATCCATTTCATTCTTCGAAATCGATTTTCGCCAATAACATAAGCCCCCCAACTCTCAGTTCGCTTTGTGGACTAAGAATTACAATTTTTTTTAGGCTTTATTCGTATTTCCAGTCAGAGTCCTTGCTTGACTGGATTGTTATTTTAGACTTCTTGTCTGTCTTTTCATTCTGCTTCAGACCATGCTTTCTTCTATTCATCATTTTTGGTCATTGGCATGGCACGACCACTTACTTTGGGCCATTAGATGAAGATTAGCTAGATGTCCTTTGGATTCTTTGATGGACCAAGCTAGTCTTTTATACCCTGAAGGACTTTTTCTTTTGCCTCAGAGAAATTTAATAGAAGAGGTTGATGAGCCTCCTTGTGTTTTTGGTGTCTTGGCTCCTGGTAAAGCTTGTTGAGGCATGGATAGCCTATTGCACATGGCTTCGCTACAGGATCTGGCTTGGGGGCTCCTGGGGAGTCTTGTGCTAATCTTGGACCATCTTCTTTAGCTCATTCCATAGAATCCAACATGGCTGTTAGGACTTTTGGCGCTCTTTTGAGCTGTATTGGGTTTATTCCAGGAAGGACCGCTGGTCGAGTATGGGAAAACTGCAGGAGTGGAATTGTTGGTCTTCCTGCTAGTGGAAGTTTGCCTCTTGGTTTAGCTGGCTCATCACTTTCTTACTGAAATGGTAGTATTAGGCTTTCAGGCTTCTTGCCTTTGTTTCTACATTTTTTTTTCATTAGATGTAATTTTGCCTTTATAATGCTTTTTGATCTATGAGTTCTTTTGTGCAGCTTCCAAAAGTTATATTGGATGCTTTGTGCACCATTGTTTGTATATCTCTGATGATCAATGAAAATCTTTTTTTGACCAATCAGTTGTGCCTTTGATTTTCCACTTTTTCGTTTGGTTGCCTTTGGCAAGTGAGAATCAGGTCGCATGCAAGCTGCAATTGATGAGGGCCCGTACGTGAGCTATAACTTTATGACCGTAAGTCAGCTATAGATATTTGTGTTGCATGAGAGCTATAACGAGTCTATTTTGGCATTCCCGTGATGCGGGGGGCCTATTGCCCTATTTTTGATTTAAGTGTGTTGTTAAGGTAGGCTTTAAGGCTGTCTCACCCTCAGATTAGTTTCTTCAGTAGCGAGGTGATGACTCGTCACTAGGTGAGGTCTCATGCCTGTACCACAACAAGCTCATTGCTCAGTCTCACAACAATCTCGTTGCTTTGTGAGGCAGTAAGCTTATTGCTCAATGAGACAGCAAGCTCGTTGCTTAGCCCCACAGTAAGCCTGTTGCTCAGCGAGGCAGCAATCTTGTTGCTTAGCCCCACAACAAGCTTATTGCTCAGCGAGACAACAATCTTGTTGCTCTGCCCCACAGCAATCTCATTGCTCAGTGAAACAATAATCTTGTTGCTTAGTGGTCGAGGGATTTGCACTCTTAATCCTATTTCATGGGATATGGTTTTGTTCTGGATATATCGACGGGGTAGGCCTCGCACCGTCTTACCCCCAGGATGAATCCTTGTAATGGTGGAGTAAAAACTTATCGTCTAGATAATATTTTTTTGGCCAATCAACTGTGAATTTCATTGATTCAGCATAGAACAATTCATACAACCTTCGAGATTGTCATTAATCTTGAGAAAATGTTATAGGATTAGAATATGGTCCTGATGGAGGGCTTTGACTCTCGATTAGTGATTCACTGAGCTTGTTGAGCTCGCTGATCAGACTGTCGTACCACGTAATCCTGTAGTCAGCCTATTCTGATGAGGTTTTTAATGACATCTATTAGTGCCCAACATTTTGAGGTAGTGTGCCCATCCTCATTGTGATAAGTGTAGAATTTGCTTGAATCTTTGGATACAACAGGGACTCTTATTGGCCTGGGCCTCCCAAAGTCCTCGTTATGTCTTTTTACGGCGAAGATTTTATCCCGTGTGTCTGACAAGACTCTATAGTTTTTGAAACAACCTCCAGGTTGCTGAGGCTTTGCTTTCTTTGCGAGCTGAGGATCAAGCTCATGACTATGACTCTCGTCGTTCCTCTTTTTGCATGTAGTGGGACCACTGGCATCCATTTTCTGTTTGGGTTCTTCCATTCTGAAGATTTCTTCCCATCTTATTTTTTTAGTAGTTTGCTCATAGAATTCAATGAGGTCTCGGGCTGAGGACTTGTAGTGGTTTCTGTATAGCTTACCATTTTTGTGAAGTCCCGTCGAGATGGCTATTAAGATACTTTCCTCTGCAGGATTCTCTATGGAGTTGGCTTCGTGCCTAAATTGGGCTATGTAATCCTTCAGTGGTTCATTCTTGCACTAGGAGATCATTGCGAGGTGGTTAAGAAGGGTGAGCTACCTCTTCAGAGCTCGGTATTAGTCAATGAATTTCCTTTGGCATTCTTCCCAGCTACTGACACTGCGAGCTGGGAGGTGTCTGAACCATGCCCGAGATATTCCTCCTAGTGTGGCCAGAAAGACACGGCATTTCACCAGGGGATTATTTGTTTGAAGGTCCATTTGAATGTTAAACCTGTCTAGATGGTTACTCAGATCACTATTCTTATCATATAGTGGTATAACAGGTACTTTGAATTTCTGTGGGAGAGGCTGTATCTCGATCTCCATAGAAAACTGTGAGCTTTCCTTATGGTGAGGTTAGTTGCTTTGAGGCTGTAGGCATTCTTCTAGCCATTTAAGCCTTTGGAAGACTTCCTCCATTATCAGGTTCTGTGTTTCAGGCTAAGGGGCAGAGCTTTCCTCTTGTTGTGAGGCCCCCAGTTGTTGATTATCACGATTTTTGTGAGTTTCCCTTTGAGCTTCTTTTTGAAGCTATTGGAGCTGTGTCATAATCTCTTCTTATCTTTGTGTGCTATGAACTTAAGCCTGTGCCAATGCTTTGATAGTTTCAGCTAACTCTCGTACCGTGTTCTTGAAGTGTCGGTTGGGGTTGGCCAAGCGTTTGCACCTCTTTAGTTCCAGGGACAACAGTAGGATGCTGATGTGGCCCCATAACAGGAGCATCTGCTGGTTGAAAGACTAGAGTGGTTGAACTTCAAGTGGTTCTCCTTCTTGCCATTGTTAAGCTACAATGGACACTTCAAAGAACAGACGGATCCCCATAGATGGCACTAAAATGTTGACGTTAAAATTTGGTTCGTATAGAGAGTCCCAAACTCCGACCAACGGGGATGAATTCTTATAACCTGAACTGTCTTCCGAAGTGCTGAGAGATTAAATGGGGAGGAAGAAGGGGTGATTTGGAGAAAGTGAAATGGTGTTTTAATGTGGTTTGGCTAAATCCAGGTGGTGTCAGACCCTACGTCCATAGTAGAGCTTTTATTGATATATGAAATGAGATTTTTATAGAGTTTTAGCATATAGGTTTTCTGGCATTCCCCTTCTTCTAACAATGTTTTCCTTTTTATAGAGGAAGGAAGAGTTACATGTAATAATTATAAGCTACAATTGTGTTACATCAAGAAATAAATGTGAAAGACATATAAACTTCTGCACTTAGGCTGCTGCAGGTTTCTGTCTGTGGGGTGGGCCCCCTCTTGTCGGTTGTAGACTAGTATTTGTATGTGTCTATCTTATGATCTCACATTGTCAAGTGGGAAGTCGATCTTCACAAGCTAGGTTCCTTAGCTCAGGGATGCTGTGGCAGGTCACTTAACGAGCTTGTTGCTGTCACGATAGTGTAGCGAGCTCGGGCAGGATGGTTAGCTGCTTAGTGAGTCGATCTTATGACAACCTCATTGTGTCACTTTCCAACGATGTGTGAGGTGATTTTCTATGGGGATCTTTAGTGAACTGAGTAACTTAGCCTCTGTCGGGCTTAGTTTCGTTTCATTCTTCGAAATCGATTTTCACCAATAACAGTTGAGCTATATCATTTTCCCACGGGTTGTTGCCTCATGGCACCATCTCTTGAAGATTATGAGCCTTTCGCTCTTCAAGTTTTGTTCCTATCAGTATTCAACACCTTTATGCTAAGCTCAGGTTCCTAGTTCATCCTTACATTGTAGAGTTGTTGAATAAATTAAAGATTTGCCCATTCCAACTCACCCCAAATTCCTATTCTCAGCTTACTTCCCTGGCCCTTATGTATCTTACAAATAATCTCCCACCTCCTTCAGCGAGGGTTCTTTGCTATCTTTATAGTATTAAGAGCACAACATATTAGGACGAGTTTTACTATCTTTTAGCTTAACAAATCGAGTACAATAAAATTTTATTGCAAGCTGATGCAAAAAGCAAATCTAATGTAGGGAATAACAAAACCAGTTGATTTTATGTTTCAAGCCCGTCTTTGTAGTTTTAGTTTTGTCCTCACGCCTGGTAAGCGAGCTGAGAATGTGTGAGCTTGCATGAAATTTTTCATGTTCTGACTCTATTTTATTTTGTAGAGGGAGTTGGTAAGGAGAAGCCAGCATTAGAGGTTGAGGAAGTTGAAGTGCTGGTCTAGTTTATTGCTATAAGCAACTTCAGAAATGACCTTAAATTCAACAAGAAGCTCTTGCATTCTCACAAGCTTGCTTTGGCACTGAATATCGAGTTAATTATAGCCATTGAAGCTCATCGGATCAAGGAAGTTGGTCCAATGTCTGAAAAAATGGCAAGGTTGAACCTTTATAGCCCTGAAGCTCGTATTCAATTTTTTGAGTCCACTACTATTGCGACCTCGTTGACTTTTACTACTACTACTTCCATAAGCCAATCTTCTTTGACTATAGTAGTAGTGACCTTACAAGCAGTGGTTCCTTTTTCACATTCAGAGGTGGTTGAAGCCACCTAGATCATGTCCTCATTTGAACCTCTTGCCAAAAAGTAAAGGATGGACAAAGGGAAGGGAATTGTTGCCACTTCAGAGCAGGTGACACCCGAAGTCGAGGCCGATGAGCAACCTTTTAGCTTTGGACCAAAGATTGGGGAATACTTTGACTTTCTCCAGGAAAATGCTGAGGTAATCCTGGGGCCCCGCGCCAGAGCCAAAGCATTGGAAGCAAAGGAATTCTTAAGTGATGAATTGACAAGCTTTGTAACTCATCACGGCCTATTAGTAAGTTAAGTCCTATTACCTTGGTTCTTTTTCTTCTTTGTAATCTGTCTTAACTATTTGATTTTTTTTATAGTGCACTGGAAGCAGTTAAGGTAAAAGACAAGCTTCGAGCTTATGATGAAAGGAGGAAGAAAATTGAAAAACTTGAGGGTGACCTGGCCACTGCCATTGTTGAAGTGTCAAGGCTGAAAGATACAGCAAAGGATGCCGAGGTCACCAAGAAAGAAGCAGAAGATGCTTTGTCTCGTGCAGTAGCAAATCATGAGATTTTCAAGTCTAGTTTTACCTCTAAGTTTTTATGGTAGCTGATGAGCTAGCATGAGTAAAAGGTGAGTTAGGTGCGACAATGCGGTGGGCTGAGGAGGTACCACAGTGAGCTGAGGCTATTGAGAAGGAAAGAAAGGTGGCTAGAACTGAAGCTATTATGGTGAGAGAAGAAACTGCTTGAGCTAAGGCAGAAATCGCAGTGCTAGTCACGAAAGTAAAAGAAAAGACTGCTATGGACTTTTTGTTCACCTTACAGGAAAAGCACCCGAAGATGGATTTTTCCTTCTTTGGCAAGGACATTCATGAAACCATTAAAGGTTTTGAGAAGGATGCAATGGCAGCTTCTCCTAATAAGGACACACAACTTACGGTTGGAACTTTTGCTATCAATAAAGAGAGCAGCTTGTAGGCCGTTGTAGCTACCAATGGTCAAGTAATGGATGACCTGCTCACCCTATATGTTAACCTTCCAGGCCAAACGATCTCAGCTACCAGAGATCAGTCTTCTTAATAGGCTATGATGTTGTAGTTGAATTTCACTTTTGAACTTATGTATGTATATTCCCCTCATTAAAAGAAGTTTTCATGTAGATATTTCTACTTGACTCTTCACAATTTCCCTAATTGAATATTCGATAGTTTACATGTAATACTTCAACTAGCAAGCCATGATTACTCCAAACATTAGCCAGGAAGAACATTCAACAGGGCACAAATGATAATTCATGAGTTAATATAATTGGATCTCGGTTAAAAAAAATCATGACTTAATATATCAAGATGAATGCCCAGTAGGTCAATAAACCTCAGCTAAGAAACCATGACTTTGTCTTTGGCATAATGAATGCCTAGTAAGTCATGCCTCAACTAACAACACATTGCCCAAGTAGATCATGCCTCAGCTAACAATGTATTGGCTAATAGATCATGCCTCAATTAACAATGAATTGTCCAGATAGCCTGCGCTTGCAAGTTATGCCTCAACTAGCAATTGATTGTCCAGATAGGCCGTGTCTCAACTAGCAAAAAATTGTCCAGGTAGGCTGCATCTTAGCTTGCAATGAATTGTCTAAGTAAGTTGTGTCTCAGCTTGCAAAGAATTGTCTAGGTAGGTCGTGCTTCAGCTAGCATAAGTTGAGTGCTCAAATAGGTCGAAGAGAGCTGCACCTCAGCTAGTTTGATCAAATATCAAGGCGGGTTGCATGAAAGCTACACCATGACAATGTCAAACAAGAATGTTTATTCGTCGGGTAGAATACCCGATGGGTCATGCCATAGTGCGCAGATTGACTTAATCAAGATAATTTCCTAGTAGGCCGTAAATAATAATTCTTCAGCCAAAATGAATGGGCTTCTAAAATATATTTTTTATTTGTAAAAATAGCTCGCTTCTTGTATAATACTTTGTCAAAAATCTATTTAGAAATTAATAAGCACAAAGCAAGAATTAAATTATTTAAAGAGAAATTTGGGTGTTTTGATTAATTTCTAAATGAATTTATAGGATTAGAAGGGTGAACAACAATTCTTTGATAATAAGGGCACAGGTGTTCCACATTTTAGGCTTAGGGAAATTCTGTTTCATCCATGTTTGTAGATGATAAATTGCATTGCCCAAGTCTTTTTTAATGATGTATAGGCCTTCCTAGTTTGGATGTAAGGTCCCCTCATTGGCCTTTGTGCTCTTGGAAAGATGAGGCGCAATACAAGGTCACCAATTTTGTAGTATTGAACTTGGACCTTGCTGTTATAATGCCTCACAACCTATTATTGATAGGTTGTGACCTTGAGGCAAGCTCTTTGTCATGACCTGCCTAGGGGGTCCGTGACCGATGTAGAAGGTCACCTATAGGAAACTTCCTACAAGCTTAACTATGCATTTTGACTCCTGATTACATTTTTGCTGAAAATTCGGTAGAGTTTCCCCTATAATCTGGATGCCTAGGCTCAAAGGCCTTAATATACAACAAGGGCCACAAGCCCATCAAAACCTGTATGACAATTAAACAGACACGCAATGACCCAGACTATACAACAATAACCTACCACGCATCTAGAACTCCATCACGAATATAATACAATAAATATTTCTATTCACAACCAAATCACAATATCAATTTATACAATGTATCTATAGACAAATAATATGGGTTATATACGCAGCAATAAATCAAATACATGGTGGCCCAAACTAAACATTTATTCTGTTGGCTATCCAGAATACAACTAATACAACCCATAATTGTTGTTTTACTTTTTACTGTTTCTATATATTTATTATTTTATCAATTTCTGTTATATACGTTTGTTATTTTATTCTTTTAGTTCTATTGAAGGAGCTTCGAATGTTTATGAAGTAGTCCCACCAAAGATCGAAAGTTAATTTACAAATTGATTACATGAAATCTTTTAGAAAGGCTTGTATTTCTTAGAATAGCTCTTTCATAATCCAAAATGTTATATAAGTAAAATATTTCAAAAATATTTCTTTTCTTTAAAGACGTATTGTTTGGATCCCGCTAATTCCAGTAGGTAATTAGAACTAATTAGATTGCCCCTATACCATTTACAACATCAATCAGATATATCATTTTATTGCACCCTCCCCCTTATTGTTCTAAGAGACACCGGGTGGTCACAAGTGCACCTGAGGGTTTCCTATGAATAACCAGTGATTTCGGACCCAAAAGAATCCAATAGGGAACCAAAAACAAATCTCCACATCTAACTGCATCAAACCTGGTCAGATCACCCCCTTATTCCTCTTACATATTAGAACTAATATACATAGGTGCACTTACGGGTTGCCAATGAATTACCAAAGGATCCTTAGTTAAATTAATCAATTTAAATTTATTATGCAACAAGAAATTTCGTATCCAATTAAGCAACAATATTAAAACATATTTAAAGTACTTTCAAAACCATCTAAATCATTTTCATTTCCATTTTCAATTAAAATGTAGAAACGCAATATCAACACCTGGACTTTAAGGAAGTTCCAATTAGTAATCATGGTAACATTAGTATTTTCTTTTACTTATTATACTTATTGACTATTCTTATCTAATGGTCACATTTCTCATACTGCCAAACCGGCTAATACCGCCCTTTGGGCTTTTATCATTACTGCCATTTAGGCCTTTTTCTTTCTGTATTATCTAGCTTTACAGGCTGTTCACAATGTTACCAAATTACCAATAGGTTTCCATTGAGTGTAGGGTCTCAAGTTATCTAGATTATTTTCATTAATTCTTATAATAAAACAATTTAAAAGTGTGTGCTTTAAATACATAATACGTCAGAATAAATCATCATCGGTATTTCAAATTATTCGAAGAAAACCACACTTTAAAATTCCATGAAATTACTTTCTAATGCAAAACAATGTTTGTAAAGGTAGAACCATCCACTCATACTCATTCCTTTGAACTCACTTCCAAATTGCAAAACTTACAACAATGAAAATCATTCAGCAAACCAGAATTTATACATCAAACAGCAACCAAAATTTATTCAGCAATTAGCAAACCAAAGTTTACATGGTAACCAACAAACTAGAATTTATACAACAACCAAAAATTGTACAGCAAATAGCAATTAGAATTTTTTACAGCAAATAACAAACTAGCATTTATATAGATATTCAGAATTAACATAGCAAACCAAATAACAACAAACTAAAAAATAGCAAACCAACAAAATAGATCATCTACTCACATTCAACCTATAAAATTGATAAAATTCAAGCATTAAAATTTCTATAATTTATCATAAACTTATCAGAATCAAAGTTTCAATAAAATTTCCAATTTCATCTACTTCACCTATTCAAGCTTCTACATAAATTTCTTGACAACTTTTAATCTGAATACTATGAAATAAAACTAATGATCTAGGATTACTCACTGGATCCCAAAGTGGCTACCCTTAGCTCACCGTCGATCTGAATGTCGGCAGCGGCCCAAATGCCATGGCTGGTTGAACCAACAAAACACAGGGGAAAGAAGTGTAAGCCGGGCTGCTACAGGATCTTTCAACCCACAGACACATCGGTGAGAAGAGAAAGAATGGCCGCCAATGGAAAGGTGGTCGGAGGAAGGCCAGAGCTGCCATGGCTAAACATCTGAAGCTTGTCAGCCATTGCAACACTTCCCAGATCAAGCTGACCAAAGAAGAAGAGATGATCTCAGCTAACTACATAATGGAACGTTGGGACTTGAAGAAGGTCAAACATTCACCGGCATATAAGAATCTCCAGAAGGTTCTGGAGAAAACCCGAATGAGAAGAAGGAAGAAGGTCAAGAAAAGGAAGCCGAACTGGAGGGGGGCTCTCACCGGTCATGAACAAGGTGTCGAAGGGCAATATTTGGCTAGAAAATTACACCAGCTAGTGAGGCCATCTAGAAAGCTCAGGATGAAGTCGGAAAAGTCTAGAAGAATGGAGGGCCAGTTTGAGGGCTATTGAAAGGGAGGGTCAGTTTTCTTTTTTTTATATAAAAGAAAATATTTATATAATTTTGCATTTAAGCCTTTCAAAATTTGCATCGACTTTTACTTTGGCCCCAAAACTTTTTGCCACCTCAACAAAAGCCCAACGCCTAGAATTCTTTTCAATTTAGTCTTTTTTCTATTTAAATTTTATTTTTAATTTTCTTTTTATTTTCATAAATTTTTCCAAGTGTTACACTCTTTCTCTTGTCTTTTCTATAAGATCGAGATTCATGATGAGCAATTGGTTGTTGTCATTTGGATTGAAAGTAATTTTTCATTGTGATGCTACTTCAAGTTTTGCTGGGATTATTGCCTCGGATCCATATACCATCGAGAAAAGAGTTTCTCCTGTAGTTTTACGAATTGTGATTCTGTAAGCCTATAGCACCTTTTGTAATTTGTCTACCCATGCTCCCTTTTTGGCCTCTAATTTTGTCTTCAAGATCTCTTTGATGACCTTATTTATGGCTTTGACTTGTCCATTGGCCTGTGGATGGTCTACAGTTGAGAAGCTTTTTGTGATCTTAAGATCATCGCGAAATTTGATAAACTACTCATTGTTAAACTGGATCCCATTTTCAGTTACAATTTGTTGGGGGACTCCAAATCTGTAAATAATGTTATTTCATACAAATTTCTCAATCTTTGCATAAGAGATCTCTACGAGTTCCTTTGCCTCTGCCTACTTGATAAAATAATCTACAACCACCACTGCATGTTTGCAATTTTCGCAAGCTGTAAGGAGTGGTCCTATTAGATTTATGATCCAGATTGCAAAGGGCCATGGACTAACCATCTATTGTAGGTAGGCCAACGGAGCTTGTGGGATCTTCATGAATCTCTGGCATTTGTCACATTTTTTAACAAGATCGACAGTGTCCTATTTCATTGTGGGTCAATAGAATCCTTGTCGAAGAGCTATTTAAGCAAAAGATAACCATCCAACATGATTTCCACAATAGTCGGTATGGATTTCTTTTAGGATGATGTGACAATCAGGGCCATTAATGCATCTTAGAAGTAGAGTTGAGAATCTTCTATTATACAACATATTATCATAGATGCAGTATCTGGCTACTCAAGTTCACAATCGTTATGCCTCGACATTATTTTCAAGGAATTTATCATTTTATAAATAGTTTAGAATTAGGTTCATCCAAGAACCTGGTGCCTCGATAACTATCATTAGGGTATCCTTCTATTCTATACTTGGGGACGAGAGAAATTCTACTAGGATTATCCCCAAGAAGTCAGTGTCTTTAGCTATGGCTAGGTGAGTTAAGGCATCAACATGCGTGTTTTGAGCTCGTGGTATCTGACAGACTTCATATTGCTGAAACAAGCCAAGTAATTCCCAGATTTTTTATAGGTAGATGGTCATTTTTAACCCTCTAGTCTTGTATTCTCCTCATACATGGTAGACAATGAGTTGTAAATCGCTGAAAATCTTCAATCTTTTAGCTTGTATTTTTCTTTCCAGTCATAGTCCTACCAATAATGCTTCATTATTTATGGCTTGGAAGCCGAATCTTAATGCACAAAGGATTTTATGCTCTTATGAATTGATGAGAAGTACTCTTGCCCCAGCCTTTTGTTCACTTGACAACCTGTCAACATAGAGTTCCTAACATAGAGCTTTTGATGTTTCAACTTCCTCTTGTATGGGCCTCATGAATTTTGCAATGAAGTCTACTAGAGCTTGCACTTTGATTGTTGGTCTAAGGTGATATTCAATATTAAACTGAGCTAACTCATTTGTCCATTTGAGCATATGACCTGAGGCATCCATTTTTTGCAAGACTTGTTTGAATGGGAAATGTGTGAGCACTTTTATGCTGTGAGCCTGGAAGTAAGGTTGTAGCTTCCTTGATGTAGTTACTAGGCAGTAGGTGAGTTTCTCCATGGGTGAATACCTTGTCTTAGCATCCAATAATCTTTTGCTTACATAATAAATAGGAAACTGAGCTCCACCTTCTTTTCGCATCAAAGCTGCACTGAGAGTGTATTGGGATACTCCTAGATAGATGACTAGCTTCTCACCCTACTTTGGTTTAGACAAAAGAGGAGCTTGCCTGATGTACTGTTTGAGCTATTGAAATGTGACCTCACATTGCTACATCTATTTAAACTTCCTTACCTTCTTTAGGATATCGAAGAAGGGAATGCATTTATCTGTTGCCTTAGAGATGAACCTGTTTAACACTGTGACCTGGCCATTTAAGCTCTGCAAGTCTTATAGCTCATGAAAATCTTCAATCTTTCAACTCACATCTCTTTTGCCAGTTGCAGCCAAGCTAATAACACTTCATACTCAACTTCATTTTTCATGGCTTAGAAACCGGATCTCAATGCACAGAGAATTTTATGCTCTTCTGAACTGATGAGAAGTATTCCTGCTCTAGCTTTTTATTCGCTTGATGACCCATTAACATATAGTTCCCACCATAGAGCTTCTGAAGTTTTTATTTCCTCTTGTATGGATCTGGTGAATTCTGTAAAAAATTCTGTTAAAGCTTGCCCTTTGATCGCTAGTTCGGGCCCATATTTGATGTCAAACTAAGCTAACTCAATTGCCCATTTGAGTAGATGACCTAAGACATCCATCTTTTGTAAAACTTGTCTGACTGGGAACTGGGTGAGTACCTTTATGCTATGAGCTTGAAAGTAGGGTCGCAGCTCCCTCGACGCAACTACTAGGCAGTAGGTGAGTCTTTCCATAGGTAAGTACCTTGTTTTAGCATCCAGTAACCTCTTGCTTACGTAATAAATGGGAAACTAAGCTCCACTTTCTTTTCGCATCAAAGCTACACTAAAAGCATATGGAGATACTTCCAGATAGATGACTAGCTTCTTACCCTCTTTCGATTTGGACAAGAAAGGAGCTCATCCAGGATATTGTTTGAGTTGTTGTAAAGTGACTTCGCATTGCTACGCCTATTTGAACTTCTTTGCCTTTTTTAGAACATTGAAGAAAGGAACACATTTGTCCATCACCTTAGAGATGAATATGCTAAGTGCTGTGACCTGGCCATTTAAGCTCTGCACATCCTTGGCACCAGTGGGATATCTCATGTCAATGAGAGCTCTGATCTTCTCAGGATTTACTTCAGTCCCCCTGTTATTTACCATGAAGTCGAGGAACTTTGTCAAAGCAACGTCGAATGTACATTTATGCGAATTCAGCTTCATTTAATACTTTCTTAGGAGTTGGAACATTTCCCCTAAATCGTGAACATGGTTGGTGACCTGCTCAGATTTTACCAGCATGTTATCTATGTATACTTCGATCATTTTCCTGATCTATTCTCTAAACATCAAATTCATCAATCATTGATAGGTTGCCCTCATATTTTTCAATCCGAAAGGGCATTACCTTGTAGCAATATAGTCTGCATTCAGTGATAAATATGGTGTGTTTCTCATCCTGTGTGGCCATAGGGATCCGATTATATCCCTAAGTAAGAATCCATGAAGCTGAGGAGTTAGTGCCCTGCAATTGCATCTATGAGTTAATTGATTCACGGCAAGGGGAAGCTATCATTTGGGCATGCCTCATTGAGGTCAGTGAAGTCAACACAAGTTCTTCACTTCCTATTCTTTTTCTTGACCAACACAAGATTGGCTACCCAAGTTAGGTAATGAGCTTCCCAGATGAACTTGCTGCTAAAAGTTTATCCACTTTTTCTTTTAAAGCTGCATATCGTTTAATGATCATTAGCTTTTGTTTCTAGCGAATAGGCTTATAGCGAGGATTAATGTTCAACTTGTGCAACATGACCTTCAGGTCAATCCTTGCCATGTTTTCATGATTCTAGGCAAAGACATTAATGTTTGCTTTAAGAAACTTAGTTAGCTCTGCCTTTATGTTTGAGGATAGATTCCTTCCTAGTTTGAGGCATCTTTCAATGTGTGTCTCACTGACTCAGATATCCTTGAGTTTCTTTATCGGGTTGTTCATCTTTTTAATATTTACTTTACGAGGGTCCAGGTCATGGCTGACCTTAGTCGAGCTCGTAGTTTACAACTTTCCTTTAGAAATCACATCAATCTACTTTCCTCTTACCCCCATTTCAACTGCATCTCTATAACAACATCGGGCCACTTGTTGTTCTCCTCATATACATTCAACTCTGTTAGAGGTTGGGGATTTGATGGTGAGTGTTTTGGGTGATATGACCATATCTAGGTCATTCATCATTGGTCCCCCCAACACCATATTATATGCTGAGGGAGAGTCGATGATCAGAAAATCAGCCAAGGCAGTGGCTTGGTGGTCCGAATCCTCGAGGGTAATTGGAAGTTTAATTTGCCTTGCTGGTACTACTGCATCTCCCTGTAAAGCCAAAAAAAGGTTCCAAGGAAGGCTTAAGCTGGTTAGAATTTATGCCCATTTGGTTAAAATATTGTCTGTACATCACATTTACTGAGCTGCTTGTGTCAATCATGATTCTCTGCACCTCAGCATTACTGATCTGGCTCGAATGACCAGTGCATCATTGTATGGAGAATGTATTCCTCAAGTGTCCTCACTAGTAAAGGTGATGTAATCAAAGCTCGTCCTGGCCTTTTTTATTAGTCTCTCAGCTTTATTATACCTTGTAAGTAAGACATGTTTTGCCTACCGCACATATCGCTCGTGCGACTTTTTTGAAGTTCCAGCAATGTGGGGTCCACCATGGATAGTGAATATGGTCCTTACTGAGGGTGCCTCCTTATGTTGGGGAGTCTGCAGACACTGGTGTTATGTTAGTTACAAAGGCTGTGGAGGTTGCTGTGTCGCAGGTTGCACTACGTAATCCCTTAAGTGACCTCTCTTAATGAGATTTTCAATAGCATCCTTGAGTGCCCAGTATGCCGAAGCATTATGCCTGACCTCATTGTGATAGGCAAAAAAAAAATTATTCTCGTTCCTATGCTTGATGGGACTCTTCATGGGTCTAAGTCTCCCAAAGTCCTTATTGTCCTTCTCTATTGTGAAGATCCTATCTAGAGTATCTGACAAGACGTTATAGCTATCGTGGCAAACTTGGCATTGAAGTCACTCACCCCTAGCTTGTTTTGCAACCTGACCACTTGAACTGTCCTTTTGGCCCTCTTTGTTATTCTTGGTGTTACTTTTCTTTTTGCTTCGATTGGTGCCACTCACCTTACCCTTTTGGTTAGGCCTATTTGAGCCAAAAGTCTCATCCTATCTAATTTCCTTAGCAATTCACTTGTAAAATTCATCCAAGTCTTTCACTGAAGGCTTATATATATCCTTGTACAGTTTCCCATTTTTGTGGAGTCCAGTTGAGATGGTCATAAGGATGCTATCATCTAAGGGATTTTCCACATTACTGACCTTGTGTCTAAATCAGGTGATGTAGTCTTTCATCAATTCATCTTTCTGCTGGAAGACTATTGTAAGGTGACAAGATAGGATGAGCTATCTCCTTAATGCCTTATATTGATTCAGGAATCTCCTCTAACATTCTTTCCAACTATGAATGCTACTAGTTGGGAGACTCCCGAGCCACATTTGAGGTATTTCTCCAAGGGTGGCAGGGAAGATACTGCATTTAACTAATAGGCTAGTGGTTTGAAGATCCATTTGGACATTGAATGCATCCAAGTGGTCATACGAGTCATTGTCCTCATTGTGCTGTGGGATATTAAAGACTTTAAACCTAAGAGGAAGAGGTTTTGTCTTGATTTTCCTAGTGAAAGGTGTCCTCTCCTCATAACTATCTTGATGGCTTTAAGTTATAGGTCATTTTTCTAGCTTCTGCACCCTGTGAAAGTAGCTCCTCGATCATCAGGTCCTGTGCCTCAGATTGATGGTTAGAGGATCAATGGTTCTTTGAACCCTCCTAGTCACAGGAATGGTAATTTAAGGCTCTACAGCTTTTGCTATGTTCGTGACCTGATAACTAGCAATCTGATCTATGTTCATGACTGGTCCTATTCGTGTCTTCTTCTTGCCATGAGCTCTCATGTCACTAATTGTCTCTATCATTATCTTTACGAGCTTGATGGACGTCCGGCCTTAGTCATGAATTGGACGAATGGATAGAGCTAGCTCGCTAGTGTTCTTCCCTTGCATGCCTCTCGTGCTGAGTTTCAGGCTGTTGGTGTTCTCTTCTAGGTGCAACAACCTTAACTTGCCTTTGTACACCCTGGGCCTGTGCCTAAGTCAATGCCCTAACCACATCTGCTAACTCCTTCACTGTGTTTTCAAACGCCTCCTGACACTAATGCCTTGTTTGAACTTTGTTAGTTCTGAAAGCAACAGGTTGATGAGGGGTCTGTGGTGCCATGCTAGTAGCAACACCTATTACGGGGGGAAGTAGAGGCACTTGCCACAGGGAGGGCGGAGTCCCTGACTAGTAACTTTTCCCATTGCTACTCGACATAGCTTTTATGCTGGCCAATGGTAACACTAGTACTTCTGGTGGCTCTTCCTTTTGTCATTGTAACTAAATAGTGAAATAAAGAGAAAAATTACAGTTTTGGGCCTTTTTCTAGCTCCAAAATGTTGATAGCCAAATTCGGTCAACAGAAAAAGTTCAGTAAAAACCCAAAACTACAAGTCAAGAATGCAAGTGTGAACAAGAAAGAGATGGAAGGGGGAGGAAGAACAAATGGCAACAAAAGCTTTTAAACGTGATTTAGCTAAAGTCTGAGTGACCCCTACATCCATGGTGGTTATATTTGCTTTTGTGCAGTTATTTCTCTGTTTAGACTAGCAGAGCAATAATACAAGTATTCTCTCACTATTTTGGCAAAGTTTTCACATGTATTTTTCATTATCTTGTTACAATGATCTTCGCTTCCTATTTATAGAGCAGAGGGTTACAAGTGTAATTTGACAAATTGTTAAACTATCTTTTTTGCCATATTGGGCAATAAATGCTAGGTAATTCACTATCAGTTTGTTGGTGGCTGATCTATCGATTGTGCCTTTGGCTATTAACTAGACTTAGGAGTCTGTACCTATGCTTAAATTGTTTGTTTGGTGACCTGAGCTCGTGGTGGACGATCCGTTGGCCATGTGAGTTAGTCTTGTTCTTGGGTTCAACCAAGATGAGTCTTTTAGGGGATATAGTTAGGGTAGCATGCGTTGACCAGTGAGTTGGAGTCCATCCTTAATAAGTTAGGGTTACTGCCTTGGCTTTGTCTTGCATTGCGAGTTGGTGTCTCTGTCGAGCAGCCTCAATTTTTGAATGATTTGGGCCTCCTCTAGTTAGATCTGTCTCTTGTTGCATTTTTGTCAGTCCATTTTGCATTATTCTAAAAATACCTACAACAAATTTCATCTTAAATCAAATAGATGTATTTTGCTTAACTATAAATATTTCAACTTTATAAATTATTATACGTTAGTTTCAACCAAAGTTCAATTATTCCACTGCTTAGCAGACATATATGCTTATTTTTTTAACATTTTTAACATAGTTAAAAAAATTAGGCAAAATTTTTAAGGTTTTAGTAGTCTCATTTGGTTTGAAGAGAATATTGACAAATATTATATTGATTTCACATCGGAAGATGTTGATCATTTTCTTGTTTCTTGCCATCGCTTTAAAAATTATTAGGTAGCATAAATTTTTAATAGCAAAGATTTTAAATTTTTACTCAAGCATGATATATACTTAAATTGTGTTTAAATTCTTTCATATGATTA
>JANHAO010006726.1:0-21055 GCA_026873985.1 Saraca asoca
AATCATTTCAGGGATCCTTGTTATGATTAACAACAATTGAATGAATATTTAGTGATTAAGGAAGCATTAATCTCAAGTTAATTCCTTTGGCTAGTTGCTTTTCTATCTCTATTTTAGTTTCTGTTAGTTTAGTGTGTTTTCTGTTAGTGTAGTTCTACCAACCCCCCTTATTTTCAGCTCCTAATTGATTGATATCATCCATAAATGATCTTTGTGTTTGACCCGGTGTTGCTCTATGCTACAAGTAGAGTAGTGCAATCTGGTTTTATAAATTGCGACAAATCGCAATCACTCTTCCATAGACTCCTTTTTAAAAGGATTTTCCTACTTCACACATTTCTCTTAATGTGCCTTATCCATTACTATATGGGTTCATACCCTCAGATCCACATAACTCGTTGCATGAATAGACCCCCGATAGGGATTAGATCTTCCACATTTTGTCATTGTCTCACTATTCTTAGGGCTCTAAATATTAGATTGCATTGGTCTTAGTGCAAGACATATCCTTTCTATCAGAACCTTCATTACCCCTTTTGTCACCTCCTTTTGAAGCTGGGCTTATAAGGCATTTAGCTTAACCTTTTGTGGACACTCAGCCACTCTATGTGACTTATTGCATAAGAAATAGGCTGTGGTCTTGAAAGTCATTTTGTTGTTAGATGTCCAGGGATGATGCTAAAACTTGCAAGTGGGACAACACTCCATTGCCTCTTCCCTCACTCTTAGATTTGCTACCCTTGCCTAATTGGCTACCACTAGTAGTATGCAAGCCCTCTTCCATGGGACATCAAGTTAGGAAAGTTGATGTTATAGTTAGACAAGTGCTCGGCTATGATCATCGCTCATATGAGGCTTTGAACTCTTCTCCTTTAGAGTTCCTTATAAGCTTTTCATGATAAACCATCAACAAAACAAATTAGCTTATCATTTTCAATCACGTCCCTTAAAATTAGCATGATATTTGTGAACTTCTTCACATAGTCCTAAATTGATTTTGTTTGTCTTAGCTCTTTTAGCTTCCACCTAACTAGATAGTTAACATTCTCAGGATAAAAGTGTATATCCAATTCTTGCTTAAGTTTTTCCCAAGTGTTGATGCTGGACCTTCCCTCTTAAATCTCTTGGTATTTAGTCCTCCACTAGACCTTAGCATTGTCTGTGAGGAAAATAGTAGTTCTATTTAGCTAATCTTTCTTAAATGTAATGCCAACTACTTGGAAATATTGATCTATATCAAACACAAAGTTCTTGAGTTTCTGTACATCTCTCTCCCCCACATATAACCTTGGTTCAGGGATTTTCACCTTCCCCCTTTGCTTTGAGTACCACACTCTTATGAATCATTCCCGATAGCCATCATCAATACCTTCAATAAGGCTGCTAAATCTTTCATCTCACCATGAAAAACTACTACAAACTCTTTCAATGTTTTTGGTGAGGTCCTTCATAGTATCTCCCAAATTCTCCTAAGTGTTCTCAATAGTAACAAACCATTTACTAACTTACATAGCATCATTAATCCTTGTGCCTTTCAACTCTCATGCTAACTTCAAGATTTAAGACTCAATACTTGAGACATTCCTAAGTTTTGACCCTTCAAAAGGGTTCAGGGATCTCTTCACCTTGGAAATTTCATACGGATTTAGCAACTCCTTTGAAATTCATAATTGCAATGTCAATTGTATCAAAGTGTTTAGCAGATGTCATTTTCTTTGACATAATGGTGCATTGAAAGGGTGCGATGAAAAATAAAGAAGTGTGGTCTCAACTACACTCTGGTACTAGATTGCCATGATTTGGTAGCTCAATTATCAGAATATACAATGCTTAGTCTTTTTACTCGACACTTATTCACTTAATATTTGAGAATAAATCGGGCATCTAGTTATACACCAATTTAGTTTCAAAAATAATGTGCAATACTCATAATTTATGTCACATCAAGGCAATTATAAATAATAAAATACTTAACACATAAGCAACCAATTCATATATATAGGTAACCAATTCACTCATATTGGCAAACAAAAGGCATTCATGCAATTCAAACATATGGCAATGAATATAGCCAAAAGCAGATGAATTTATGGGACAATATTTCAATTAAAGAAGGACTACTTTTTTCATTTATATAAAAGCTTCATTATAAGACTCATAAGTGTGTATGGAAGGCACTAAGCCACACATTCGTAGCCCTAGATTAATGTCTCAATGCCCACCAGGTCATTAGACACTCCCCCTAAAGAACATTCTAAGCCAAAGCTTTAATGGCATAAGTAAACATACTTTTTTTAAGTTAACATAAAGGCTTTTCTCCTAGCTTGGAAAGGTTATAATGCACTACAATACATGACATCAATGCAAAGATAAAAATCTAAGGATCACAATTATGTGCTTATCTACTTGCATTAGACAAGTTATCTTGTTCAAAATTACATAAATGCTTTTAAAACGGGCAAATAGAAAAAATAATTTACATATGCATTTTCTCTCAAATTTGTGCCACATGATCTACTTCTCATGCTTGATTCTTATGTCAAGTTTTGTCAAAATTTGAACACATTTACTTGTTAAATTTGGTCACATGTCTTTATTTGTGACACCATGGCAACACTCGGTAACATCTTATTATTATTATTTATCATTATTATTTCCTTTACTTTTATATGCTATATATGAGAATCTTCTATTGCTATTAATTACAAGTGATTGTGCTTTTGCATGATATATGATTCTCATATGAATTTGAAGGTTACAATATTATGTTTAGTTTTCCTTTACTAAATATCTATTATATTATTTGTAAATTGCAAAATCGCTAATAAGTATTGCAATTATTTTGCTTTTATTTTTAGTTACATGTTTTAATTAGTAGTTCTATGCATATTTTGCAAAATCCTTAATGGATAATGCTTGCATATATTTATTTTGATAGTTCTCATAAATCCCTAACGAGTAAGTGAGAATTATTATATGTTCTAAGATAGTCCTTATTTTTATCATAAATCCCCAATAAGTAGGTTATTTTTTTTATATGTATCAGGAATCTTCTTTCTTATGCTTAGTGGTGGGTTTGTGTTTGCTGACCACAAATATGAGATACTGGATGGTATTAATTACATGGATTAGAAACAAAGAGTTGATATGCTCTTATCCTTTTATGATTATAAGAATATTATTATATGGAACATGGATCTATATTACTCCAACAAGTGACTAATGAGTATGGTGTAGATGATGCTAATGAGCAATATGTGAAGGACTTGAAAAAATATAATAATTAGAAAATGGCTAATGACATCACCAAATCTTATAGTCTTAGTGATCTTAATAAATAGCTTCGTATGACTTATTTTCACACACAAACCATGAAAGAAAATTTAGATAAATTGGAAGCTAAATATAGAAAAAAAATTAACTCACATGTGAATAATTTGTGGAAAAATTCACAAGATCTAAATGTGAAGAAGGATTGGATGTGAGAAAACATGTGAATGATATGGTTGTTATAGCTGATGAACTAAGGTTATGTGGTAGAATTATAGATAATAAAACTATCATTTCTACTATCATCAATTCTCTGCTTAAATCATACAAAATTTGATTGGAGTGTTAAGTATCTTATTAATAAAATCATCAATCACTAAGAAGATAAGAAGGCTGTCGTAAAGTCTGAGGCAATTATTAAGCCTGATCTTTCTGTTAATAGTGTGGAATTAAAGTTAGGAAAGAAGTTTTTCAAGAAAAAAGGAAAAAATCTCTATTTCAAAATAATTCTTAGACAAATTTTAATTAGAAGAACAAGATGAATTTTATGCAGAAAGTGTGCTTCCATTGTAACAAGCTTGGCCACATTAAGAAGTTTTTTTTCATGCTCTTACAAATTTGTAAAATCAAATAGAATCTAAGCTGAGTGAGCCATTCCTTCTAGAAAGTTGTTTTTCCTATGTTAAGCCTTATAGTTAGTGGGTTGATTTAGGTGCTCCTATTCATATGTCTACTGGTTTTTAGGGGTTTAGGGAAATCAAGAAAATTAAGGATGGGAAAAGTTTTATTTACATGGGAAACAACAATAAAACTCCTATAGAAGGAGTTGGAATTCATGAGCTAAATTTACAAGATAAAAAAGTTTTTTTAAAAAATTGTCTTTATGTCCATTTAATGAGAAGGAATTTTTTGTCTGTTTCTTGTTTAGAAAAACTAGGTTTTTCTTTTTTCTTTGGAGATGAAAAATTTGTGATGTGCAAAAGAGATAAAATTATTTTGAAAGGTCTTCTTACTATTGTTTACAATCTGAATATTGTGTGTCAAGTTAAGTTACATGGAAATATTGTATGTGAAGTTTCTAATTCTTTAGACATCAAATCCAATGAAATTTATCTCTGACATCTTTGTCTTGGTCATATTGGCAAGGATAAAATTAATAAATCAATTAAAGATGGCTTGCTAGAAAGTGTTGACAAAAAGGAATTTTCAAATTATAAAAGTTGTTTGTATGGAAAAATGACCAAGCTTCCTTTCCCCTTCAAAGGTTGATAGAAGTAAAAAAGTTCTTAATATAATTTATTTAGATACATGTAATCCAATGAGTGTGCATACCAAGAATGTTCATTCTTTTTTTATTACGTTTGTTAATGATTTTTCAATATTTGGCAATATGTATCTTTTACATAAGAATGAGGCGATAGAAGTTTCAAATAATTCAAGTTAGAGGTAGAGAATAGCACTGATAGAAAGATTAAGACTTTTCATTTTGATTGTGGAGGTGAGTATAAATTTCATTTGTTTGACAAGTTTTTTTTAAAGAGAATGGTATTGTTCATTTGCCTAGCATGTCCTGTACACCTGAATAGAATACAGTTACAAACAGGCGCAATAGAACCTTATTAGAGATAGTAAGGTTTATGTTGTTTCTTGCCAACTATCCTACTACTTTTTGTGGAAAAGGTCTTCTTACTGTTGTTCTAATTCTAAATAAAGTTTCTTCTAAGTCTATAGAAAAGACTCTTTACAAAATTTGGAGTGGAAAATAGCCTAATTGAATTATATGAAGGTTTGGCTTTTGTTACTCATGTCCTTATACCCGATCCTAGTAGACTAGATCATTCAAAAGGGCATAAGTTGCATGATCCAATAGACAAAATAATTATAAAGAGCAAACATATGAAATTTATTGAATACCATTTTGATTCCAATGAATTTCTTAGGGAGAAATCATCTCTTAAAGAATTTCAAGATTCTAAATCTATAGTTTCTTAAAGTCCAATTGACCATAGTGAAATGTTTTCTTATAAGAGAAAAAACTACCCAGAGGCTATAGGAAAAAGCCAAAGGCAAGAAAGGTCATGTTCTACACTTTCTTCTTTTGATTTCTACACTTATACTGATGAAATATTTGAATGGATAAGGTTGAATGAACATTCATCATATCCAAAGACATATGAGAAGGCTATTTCTAATGTAGATGCTAACAAATGGAGATGGGCAATGTAGGACAAAATTAACTCGATGCATAAAAATGGAGTTTGGAAGTTAGTTGACCCACCAAAATCTGTTAAGCCTATAAGTTGCAAATTAATTTTCATAAGAAAGAGAAATTTTGAAAGGAAAGTGGAAAGATACAAGGCTCATTTTTTGGTGAAAGGTTTCTCTCAATGATATGGGATAGAATTTGATGAAATGTTTTTTTCCAATAGCTTGGATTCAATCTATGAGAGCAATTTTAATTTTGGTTGCTTTTTATGACTATAAATTGTTTTAGATGGATGACAAAATGGCTTTCCTAATGAGAATCTTTCTAAAAAGATCTATATGGAGCAGCCCCTTGATTTCATTGATGATAAACATAAGGTGTGCAAATTGAAAAAATCTATTTATTGCCTTAAACAAGCCTCCAGGCAATGGAACCTTCAATTCCATGAAACTATTAAAACATATGATTTTATGCAAAATCTTGAGGATTATTGTGTATATATGAAAATAGTGGGAGCTGAGGTTGTCATTTTGACTTCAAATGTAGGTGATATTCTTCTAGTTGGTACTGATGTGTGTCTTCTTATAAAGATCAAAATCTAGCTTCTTTATACATTTGATATGAAAAATGTAGGTGAAACCTCATATATCCTTGGAATCCTTGTCTCAAGAAAAAAAATATTGAAACCCTTTTGCATCGATTCAAGATGGATTTTTGCTTTAAGGGTAACATTCCTTATGACATGTCAAAGAAATTGAGTAAAAAGCATCATCCTACTTCTTCTCAAGATAGACTTAATGAAGCTTTGTTTCCTAAGGCTTTAGATATAGGAAGTCTCATGTATGCTTTAAAGTGCACAAGGTTTGATCTTGCCTATGCACTAAGAGTCCTAAGTATATTTCAATCTAGTCTTGGAAAGAATCACTGGGAAGAGGTAAAACAAGTATTTTGTTATCTAAAACGTATAAAGTCATACACTTTGAATTATTAAACTAATCAATTGAAGCTGATTGGATACTCAAATTTTCATTATCAAGGTTGTTTAGATACATGAAAGTCAACTTTTGGTTTTGTCTTTATGTTTGGTAAAGGTGCAATTTCCTAAAAAAGTAAGAAACATGATTGTGTAGCTCAATCCACTACGGAGGCTAAGTATGTGGCTGTGAATATAGCTACAAGGGAGGCTGTGTATTTTCAAAAATTCTTGAGAAGTCTTCATGTAGTACCATCTGTAGAGCAACCTATAATGATCCCTTGAAACAATTCTTTAGCATTGCTATTGTGAAGGATCCTAAATGTCATTACAAAGAAAAACATATTGAAAGAAATTATCATTACATTAGAGACATGTTAAAAAAGCAAGAAGTTACTATTGAGAAGATAACATCAAAATAAAATTTAGTAGATCCATTCAATAAGGCTTTTTGCATCCTTGTTTTCAATAGTCATGTGATCCCTTTTTGATGTACATATATATTCAGAAATGAATAAAGTAACAACTATTCCATTAAATTTATGTTGTGATGTATTTATTGAACACTCATAGTTTTGTTCTGAGAATCATTTTCTCTATCAAGTATATACTTATAAGTATATACGAGAGGGTTTTGATAGAGAGGAAGGGTTGGATCTCAAGTTGTTTAAGTCTACGGAAAGTTTGAAACACATTTCTTTAGTGGCTAATACTCAAATCAAAAAGCAGTTTTACCCAAATATCAGATTCTGAGTATGATATGAATGGTGGACCAATCTAAGATTCAGTTTGAGTCTCTAATTGGATGATATATATTTTATATTAGCCTGGGTTAACTATATAAAATGTATATCAAAAAATTTGAGATAATACTTATTATCATGGTCTTAAATATATATATATATTTGTTTATTTTGTGTGTTGAAATTAAATAGGAGATTATAAGAATATTAGTGGTTTCAAATATTAATTTTATTAGTTTTAAAAAAAGTTTTAATTCACTTAGTAGAGAAATTCAAGATATATTCACTTAATGTATAATTATATATGAATAGTTTTAATATTATAAATGAAATTTATATTTTAGTGGCAATAAATAACAAGTTTGGTACAAGAATAAGGGTAAAAATACATGAATTGAATGTAAATTACTATGGTGAGTGATCTATATACGTCAAAGGCTAAGTGTCTTGAAATCTCATATAAATACTTCCATTGGCCCTCTAAGTGAAGCATGCAATGAAAATTGTCTAGTTAAAAGTAACAAGCTAATCATTTGTAGCAAAAGTCTAAGAATCTTATAATTCTCTTTATTTCTCTTAAATTATTTTATAAAGTTACTTCTTAACTCTTGGAGAAGATTAGTGACTTAACAGGAGTTTCACAAATTATAAGGTTATTGAAAATATTTTGTTTCAAACGAGGAACTCCAATTACGTTGCATATCAAATGCCCATGGCAACACCTGATGACATTTTATTATTATTTATCATGATTGTTTCTTTTATTTACCTGCTATATATGAGAATCTTCTACTGCTAATAATTATTTCATTGGAGGGGTTTCTATATATAAGAATTACCACAAACTACGCTGATTCCATAAATGTTTTGCATCCTAATCCTTTTGCCACTTATGCCAATAATACCATTGTCGAGAATGATTTTTATTTTATATTTCTGAAAATATTATTTCTTACCACTCGTACCTCTATTATTTGTTTGCCGTTGATCATCATTGAATGTGGAGGTGTAAAATATTGCACAAATATTATGAAAAAGAGCTTTTATTTATATTGGATGTTCTTACTTTTTAGAAACTTGTTAAGGAATCATGATCACCGTTTAAAAGTGAGAATTGCTAAAATGTAAAAACTTGTTAAGGAATCAAGATCACCGTTTAAAAGTGAGAATTGCTAAACTTACATTTACTGTTTATATACTTTAACATTTACAACTGAATCTTACTGGAAATTTATTGCACTATGAGATAATGTGCAACACGTACATCCAAAAAGATACGTGGATTATCATTCTTCCTTAACAGTGGATTAGGGGGCATGTGCTTGGGAAATATCAAGGGTTAGTACCAAAATTAAAGAATTAATTCCCTTACTGAATATTTGCTTCACGTATAGTAAAGTCTATTGTTGTTACTTAATCCTAACAAACTCTCCTATTTGAAACCCTTTTCCTACCTAAAGTTTTAGATTACGTTAAATACTAGAAACAAAAAAAAAAAAAAAAATTTCTCTTTTTTCTTTTCCCATTTCGTGAAACTCCCATCATCTCAACCCATCATTACTTATCTTTATTGATCATTCACCATTACCTTCTACCATTGACTACAACTCACCTCCACTATCACCATTAATCACCTTTTATCATTGCAGTTAACCACTATTTATCACCACCTTCCACACACTACAAGAAAGTAAAATATTATTAACGGTCATGGCCATCAATAAAACTAATTACAAATATCTAAAAAAACTTATCTCTATTTTTTTTGTTGTCATTGAGTGTCACAAATACTATAATTGATGGTCACCGACCGTCACAAATAATCCATGTTAATTATTGATACTTATTGACTGTCACAAATACCTTATATATAACAAAATTTGTTTCGCACTATTTTTTACTTTGCTTGACCATCACTAATAATGCTATATATATAACAAAATTGTTTTCAAATTCTTGTAGCAAACTAAATAAACAATTTAAAATAACTAAATCAATTATGTAAGCATTTACACCCTTGAACTAGAGCTTTTAACAAGATTAACATAACTAACAATATTTACAATATTAGAAATCAATCAATAATGTCATTTAATAAGATACTATTTGTTATAGGTATTTTCGGGTATTGCACAAAATGGGCTGACAAAGGCCCAACGGCAGTTGAGTCCAAATGAGGAAAACCCAACCTACTCAAAAGCTAAGATAATTCAAGGGCACCAGATTGCCAGCTACAAGCTTAGAACACAGAGCAAGAAAAAAGCCCTAACTCGCTAGAAATGAGCCCCAGCTTGTTTGGCCATCAGTTCGTTCTACACGAGCTCACATCGCCAAATGTGAGCTCACGAGTTTGACATCGTTGATCAAAGACTAGTAGCGACTCCAAATCAGTAGTCCTAGCTTGTGGGATGCAGCATCTTGCGTTGCTAAAGGCTCATTGCGGGTGAACTTGAAGCAGGCACCCTCTCAGACTCAACTTGTAGGGCCAGTCTACAAGAAGCAGCTAACATGGGCCCACTCATAGAAAACAATCTACAAAAGCTGGCCAAAAGTCTATAAAAGCTGATTTACAGAAGCCATACTTATCAAATACATTTATTATTTGATGTAACAGATTTACAACTTTATAAATTACATTTGTAACCTCTCAACCTCTATAAATAAGAGGGGGAGATCATTGTAAAGAGGTGAGAAAAAATACATACTATAACTCTGCCAAATTTTTCATAGAAATAAAATAATACTATGAATGTAAGGACCAGTGCTGCTTGATTTTAGTTAAACCATATTAAAAAGCTTCTGGTGTTCATCTTGTTCTTACTTCTTCTCCCTACTTTAGGTGTCTCCCTACACTTTCGCAACTGGAATACAACTTGGGGATACAAGAACTGATGGGGTTGATTGAGATTTAGGGCTTGCCAAATTTTACCATCAACATCTTGGCACTAGAAGGAGGGCTCATCTGCTTTCTGGTTGCTTTTCTGCCCAACAACGATGGTTAGAAGAAGAATCACTAGAAGTTCAAACACTCCAGTCAACCAACTAGCAGATGCTCTCACTGCTGATATCACCACCAGTTTCCCCCCCAAAGCTCACCACTCGCCTGTTGTTGTTACTAAAACTGATGAGGTACAGGCAGGTCACCAACTCCAACAAATGTTTGAGAACACGATAAGAGAGTTAGCAGAGGCGATTAAAGTGCTGATGCAAGCACAAACCATGGGCGTACAAAAATAGGTTGAGATCGCTAGGCAACTTTAGCAACTATATGAAAGAAACCAGAAGGAAAAGTCAGCCAGGCAAATACATCTGCACTCTGACATGGGAGTTCGCATCGAGCTGAGAGATCAAATAGGTCTAGTCAAGGCCATACCTTGGGTCATTACTCCTACGACCCAGAGATAAAAATGTTGTTCGAAAACCTAAAGTGACTAGAGGAGCGCCCTCAAGCTCAAGATGATCAAGCTCATGATGAGGGAAGCTCACCATTCTCCAAAGAAATTGAAATACAACCCCTCTCTCACAAACTTAAAGTTCCCGTGATTTCACTGTACGATGGGATTAGCGACCTATGCAACCACCTAGACGCATTCAATGTCTAAGTGGATCTCCAAATGACCGATCCTCTGGTTAAATGTCATGTCATCCCAGCTACATTAGGAGGCATACCTCGACCATGGTTTAGAAGTCTTTTAACTTGTAGTGTTACTAGTTAGGAAGAGTGCTAAAAGAAATTCACTGATCAATACCAAGCGTTGAAAAGGTAACTCACACCTCCTTGCCACCTCACGATAATCTTCTAGCATAAGCATGAATCGCTGAAAGATTATATAGTGAAGTTTAGGCACGAAGCCAACTCTATAGAGAATCCCTCAGAGGAAAATATTTTGATGGCTATCTCAACGGGATTTCGCAAGAATGGAAAGTTGTATAAAAGCCTATACAAGTCCCTGGTAAGAGATCTAGCTAAATTCTATGATCGAGTTGCCAAACAGATTAGATAGGAGGAGACCTTTGGCACAAAAGAGCCCAAGCAAAAGGACAAGGAGAACAACTCCACTCAAAGCAAGAAGAGGAGCGATGAGAGTCAGAAGGATGACTCTAATATTCAGCTCGCAAAGAAAGCAAGAACCTAATGACCTCAATATTGAGGTCACCATGAAAGCTACAGTATTTTGTCTGACACTCAATATATGATCTTCATCACAGAAAGAAATAGGGAAGATTTTGGGAAACCCAAGCCCTTGAAGGCCCCCAGCAAGTTCAAAGACATGAGCAGGTTCTACACCTACCATAACAAGGTCAGGCATAACACCTCGGAATATTAGGCACTCAAGGATGCCTTAGAGGACCTTATCAAGAGAGGTTGTTTGCAAGATTACATGGTTGACCCTCCGAATAGTGACCTCAGCAACCCCAATGAATCATTGATCATGAACAGAGCCCCTTAATTAGAACCATATATATTTTGATGTTGTAATGTTGTTCAAAGGCTAACGAAAGCCTTTCAAATCTTTTTTATCTACTAATCTTCAATGAAATCTTGTATAAAAGGAAAGTTATTATGTGTTGATAAACTCAAACTCGAATTCATTGCCAGCTCATCAACTGAGGCATGAAGGATAAACTCATTGTAACAAAAGTTATAAGCCTGCTGAGGCACAAAGGCACTAAAATAAACTCACTACCTACCTGAGCAACAAGATTGCTGGTAGAGTCATTCATTTCCTGCCTGAGCAACGAGATTGTTATGAAACCAAGCAATAAGATTGCTATTTCATTGAGCAATAAGATTGTTGTGGAATTGAGTAACAGAATTCCTATTTCACTGAACAACAAGACTGCTGTGGAATTGAGCAACAAGATTGCTATTCCACTGAGCAGCAAGATTACTGTGAAATTAAGCAACGAGATTGTTGTTCCACTGAGCCACAAGATTGTTGGCAAGGTTAAACTCGTACCACCCACTAAGCAACAAGATTGCTGTGGTGCAGCTCATAAAGCACAGCTCACATGCAACCTATTGCTCACAGCTTTCATGTAACCTATTGCTCGCAGCTCTCATGTGACTTATTGCTCGCAACTTTCATGCGACTTACTACTAGGCACAGCTCTCATGCGACCTACGTATATACTCATTATCAACTAAGACACTCCGATGCCCAGACTCATTGCTAATTGAAAAATACAACCGATTGGTTATCTAAACATTTCATCTAATCGTGATTTGCAAGAATTTATGTTATTATCTATGATATGTAGAATATCCAACTTAACATGAAGAAAAGTTCATTTATTAAAAGCCTTAATGAAGAAAATTTACATCAAAAGATTCAAGGTACAAATCAAAGTAAGCCTAGGGCTATTATGTATCGAAAATAAGACTGGCTTTTGGGAGATGAACTCCAAGCAGCAGGAGGACTGACGAGCATGCTTGCTCCTCAATCTTCTTCTTGTCGTCCTTCTAAGCTAAAAGCTCTTTTCCAACTCTCCCCCTAACATTGAAAATTTAAAAGAAGCAAAGAGACGTGGCCGAAAAGGCTGAGCCCCATGTCATAACCATGAGGAAATAATTTGAGATTTGTGCAAGATCTCCCAAAGTCCTCAAAGAAGGATTGTCCATAAAGACTTCTTGTATAGCAAGCCACACATGCCTCATCAAAAGCCAGACCATCAGAAACATGGGAGGCTTAGCTAAGGCACCCATCAGGTCACTCCATAAAGAAGGAAGAAGGATTTCCCATGTCTTAAATAGACTAGTTTGGCCTCACCGAAGAGTCCAGAAGATATCTAGCTATTCTTCATTAAATGGCTTGGAAGAAAATGAGGCTGACACACCCATGACTATGAAACATGTACAGTAAAAAGTATGGCCTGGAGTAGATAAAATGACAGGCTGAACAAAAAGACTTTGACTGCACGGCAATCCACAAATAAAGACTTCACCATTAAACTATAATTAGAGGGCTAATGTTATGAGTATTTTTTGGTACTGTGAAAAATGGGCTGACAAGGGCCCAACAGCAGTTGAGTCCAAATAAGGAATACCTAACCTACTCAAAAGATAATGTCATTCAATTGCACTAGATTGCCAATTACAAGCTTAGAACATAACAAGGCAGAAGCCCTAGCTCGCTAGAAACAAGCCTTGACTCATTTGGCCAACAATTTGTCCTGCACGAGCTCGCATCGCTAAATGCTAGCTCACAAGTTTGACATCGCTGATTAAAGACCAGCAACGACCCCAAATTAGCAGTCCCAGCTCGTGGGACGCAACATCTTCCCAACTAAAAGCTCACTGCGACTGAACCTGAAGTAGGCACCCTCTCAGACTCAACTTGTAGGGCCAGTCTACAAAAAGCAGCTAACAGGGGCTCACTCACAAAAAGTAATCTGTAGAAGCGATACTTGTCAAATCCATTTATTATTTGATATAACAGATTTATAACTTGATAAATTACATTTGTAACCTCCTAGCCTCTATAAATAAGAGAGGGGAGATTATGGTGAAGAGGTGAGGAAAAATACATATTGTAACTCTACCAAATTTTTCATAGAAATAAAATAATACCGTGGACGTAGAGACCAATACTGCTTGGTTTTAACCGAACCACGTTAAAAAGCTTCTAGTGTTTATCTTGTTCTTGCTCCTTCTCCCTACTTTAGTTGTCTCCCTACACTTTCGCAACCGGAACCAACTTGGGGATATAAGAACTGATTGGGTTGACTAAGATTTTGGACTTACCAAATTTCACTGTCAACACTATTAATGAAAATTTTCAATAAAATTATAATTACTCATCTACACAATAAATATTCAATAAAATACTATTAAAGAAAATTTTCAATTTGTTTCAAATTCTTATGGTTAGCATCACTAACAATAAGCATATAAAGTTGTGTATCTTGTTTGCTTATGCAGTAGAAACATTACTTCATCTTGATTAATGAAAAGAAGAGAGATCCCAGAATGTGGATTAGCATAGCTAACAGAATTTTTGTAATTGATCTTCCCCATTAAAAGGTTAATATTGATACAGAAGATTAATATCACTAACACAATGCTGGAAATCACTGCTTGAACTTAGTGTGCCATAGCCATCCCATCGCTAGTGGCAACCTGTAAAGGTAACCGACAAGTAATATCAAGATGCAAATATGACTCTGTAAACTAACATGAGATGGTTTGTTTCAGCACTGCCAACATTACAGAGGGGAATTAAAAGATCCATCTTGCAACAACAACTCTTTTTTCTGAAGTTTAAGGCACAGTCAGCCACTTTTGGAAACTTGCAGCAAAAATCTGACTTGTAACACTTCAAAGGGCGAAAAACCCAGCAAGAACCATATCTGAAGAGTAAGCAGATATGCAGTAAAATGGTGTTCGAAGACAGAAATATTAGGATCATTGACAACTGAATTTAGTAAAGTCCATTCAATCTCTTTTCCAGTCATATCATGAACAATTCTACAGTGAGAATGACCTCCCTTTCTCATTAGATGCCAATTACCATCTTCCCAATGGTCAAATGATGCACCCATAGCAATTAGTTCTTTGACTCTCTGAGATCCTTCAGTACAAACAACCTAAAATCCCAAGTCAAAGTTCGAAACTCTGAAGTAGCTAAAAGAAGTAACACCTTAAATATTATTTAAAGGAAACATTCAGAAAAAAAAAAAAAACCTGATATGTTTTCCTCATTTTATGGCTGATAATTTCTGGTGCAAAACGAAAAATATCATCACACCAACTTCAACTTCCTATTTATATTAAGCATTCAAGAATTAAACCAATATCTAGATAAATGTACAGAAGATGCATAAAAGGAACATATTAAATTGTGAATAAATCAGAAACAAGGTGTTACTTTGGGTCACTTGGCATTGTTAAAATAAAATGTAAAGAAGTTTTAAAAACTTTTATGAGACCAAACAATGAATCATGATAATTGCTGAAAGTCAATGATGTTTGTGATAAGAAAAAAGATTAACTCAAGCACTGGAAAAAAAAAGAAAGTGTAGAAACAACAAAGTGCGAATGAAAGCTATATGACCTAAAGAAACATGCTTTATATAGTAAAAGTATTAATGTGCTATATCAGATAACCTCCGGTAACTTTTTGAGCAGAGAAACTAAGCAACATATAATAACAACCCTTCATGAGGAAAATATAAATGCGCATATCATGATTTAGGTGAGACATGAAAACCGAGGCCACATGACTGTATCTCTTCTGCATGAACTCAATATAATGACTCACTCCATCTTTAAATTGAGTGCTCCCTCTCGGAAAGACAAGATATTAGCCAGACATTTCTACCAAGTGTTGGACCTTCTTGTACTCAACAATGCCGTCGATGACTTGAGAAATGCCGAAAATTAGTGAATCGAAAACCAAATTTTCGAATGAAGAAGCTAGAAATGACAACTTCCATTGTTGAGAGAATTTGATATCTCGAGGATGACAAGCCAACGAGAATGTGAAAGAGAAAATCCTGAGGAGAAAAGACAAGGATTATCTTTTAATTTTCCTTTTTTTTTATCAAAAGAGTTATCGTGAATTAATCTAAAAATCTAAATTGAATACTTTTAAATATTTTGTCATTCCTCTTAGTTTTATCTATTATAAAATGTGTGGCTATCACAAAATAGTTGTGGAAAAAAATACATTTTCATAGTTGATGATTGCATATCTCCATTTTTGTTATTGATAATTGTCGGCCATCATCTTGTGTTGTTGATCACTATTCGTCATAACTTTCATTAATGACAATCGCCCATTATCATATTTAGTCATTAACCAACATTCAATATTACTATTATCATTGACCATCGCCTACCACCACCTTTCTTTATTAATATTATCAACTATTATTACACCACGCATTATCATCTTTTGTCGTTAACCACCTCCTAATATTATTACCACCATTGATTATCGTCCATCATAACCTTTCATTATTAACCACTGCTAACCATTACTATCATCATTGACCATTATCATCTTTCGCTATTGATCACCGCCCACCACTATCTCCCACTATTAATCACTTCCTAACACTACTACTAATGTCAAAGATCACTCACCATCACTTATAATTATTGACCATCATCTATCGTTATCTTTCTTCATTGACCACTACCCCCATGATTTATAATCATTGATCACTATACCGTCACATATTACTGTTGACCATCGTTTATCACCACCTATTGTCATTTACCATCACATGCTACTATTTACTGTTATTGACCATTATCCACCACTACTTATGTTCGTTGATTATTATCTACTATTATCTATTATCATTAAGCATCACCTAATCAAATAGCAAGAAAGAAAATTATAAACAGTATGATTTTATTCCTTAATTGAAGTAAACAAATAAAAAAGTAACTATTATCAATACCTTTATTTTTTCTTATTTGATTCCATTCACTTTTCATTTTCATGTGTTAAACCAAATGTCCTTGATCTCTCACACAATGTATGGGCTCCAGAATTTAGACCCATGTGCATGTGAGATAAAGAAAAGGTGAGAAAGCGTGTGTAATTTCACCATAAAAGTAGATCTTATGCTTGTTCCTAACCTTAATCCAAACCACCTCTCCCATGAGTAGACAATTTATATTATAAAGCAAAAATAAAAAAAAAATCATTAATTTTAGGTGATTGGATTTCCCTTTCATTAACTTTGAAAATATGAAATTGAAATTTTAAATTATATAATTTTGAAATTAACTCTAACATTTATCTAATTACAATTTTTGTAAATATGTGACTTCCGAATTCCTATTTATTTTAGGTGTTAATTAATGGTTCAAGTGTACTTCTGACCCTCTACTTGTCACTCCAATTTTATTAATACTCACTAATTTTTATTTGAATTAACTGTGTACCATCTAACTTTCAAAATAAACACAATGTTAAACATTTTAAAAAATCATTTGTTTTCTTAACAAAAAAATTCTACATGACCAAATGAAATGCTTGGTGGACTATATATGAACACTACTAACTAGATTAAAAGTAGAATTAAAATTATTTTACTCTTCAAATTTAAAAATATATTTTTTTTATTTGTTAAATTAGGACATAAATTTCTCTCCTTCTACTATATATTTTCAAAACTCATCTACTACTATAATTAAAAAAAATTATTGATAATAAAAGAGAAAGGAATTTATCTCCTTCTGCTATAGTGGCAACAAAGGAGAGAATTTTAGAAAAGAATCCAATGAATTTTTAAAAGAAAATTTTCAGTAAGTTTCAATCACAAAAAAAAAAATATCCAACTTTATTGGCTTGAAATTCCTTTTTCTCTTTATTATCAATAATTCTTCTTGATTATAGTTTTATATGAGTTTTAAGAAATCATAGCAAAAAAAGAAAAATTTTGTGCCATAATTTAATAAAGAAGAAGATATAATTTTAAATTTGAGGAATAAAGTAACTTTAACTCTATTTTTAATCTACTTAGTAGCTTTTGTAGTTTAATCAATATTTCATCTAGTCATGTAGGATTTTTCATTAGAAAATCGGATGATTTTTCAAAATGACTGACAATATGTTTATTTTGAAAGTTAGCTAGTAAAATTGATTAAAATAAAAGTTAGTGGGTATTATTAAAACTTGAACGAAAGTTAAAAAGTAAAAAATACACTTTAACCTAATTTAATTGCATGTTTTCTCACTAGCCTTTTTTTTTTTGGCCTAATTTTTGAACTCATTTTCATTATATTAATTTCTAGCATAAACTTTACGGTTACTCACTATTGTTTCAAAAATTATTACGGCATGTATAGTTCAACACATTCCCATATTATTACTGATTCAGTTAAACTTTGCCATATGGAAAAATAATACCACATACAAGTCACTTTAATTGAATCCGTAATGATGTCAGTGATTGGGGTTAATTCATAGCATATATCTACAATTTAAGGTTTCAGTTTCTTAAAGTTTGAGAGAATAAAAGCTAATTAACCTAAAAAAGTAGAAGTTTTTTTTTCTTTTTGCATTTTCCCTTATTTTAACTGTCATGATAATGAAAGGGAGAGTATCTAAAATTACAAGTTAATTACAAATTGTACCTAAAGAACTAGTACTAAAATTGATACAGAAGCATAATCTTTCCCACACACACACAGAGAGAGATAGAGAGGATGGAATCAACTGACATTTATATAAGTGGTAGAATATTTACATCAATCAATAATTTGTGATTTTCTTTGATCCAACTATTTACTTGCAAGTAATTATCATATTTATTTTAAATGTAAAATTTGACAAAATTTAAATAACAATAAATAATTAATCATATAGTTAAAATTTGCTTATATTTGAAGGACATATTTTATGTCAATTTTAAAGTTTTTTAATGAGAGAGTAGGTAATTTTGGATTGATGTAAATTTTTGTGAACATAATTAATATAATAAATATATTTAATACAACGAAAGATTTTGTAAAAGTGTTATTTTATAAAAAGTTAATTACCATAGTGTCAATATACTTTTTGGTTGATACTGTGTCAATTGATCTCTATCCATCCATCCATACATACATACATATTTGTATTGAATAATTTATTCCCAAAATTATCATATTGACTTTTCAATCAAGATTTCAAATTAAATTATTTCCTTCCCATTTGATAGAATATTAAATTAAATTATTAATATCCTAAAACACAATACATTTTTTCTCTTCCTTTTAAAAATATTATCACTTTGAATTACAAATAAATTCTTCTAAGATTACTATCATAACATAATTTAAAAGTCATTTCAGTAAACTATATTATTAACAACTTACTGTGCTTGAAAATTTGTAACTCGTATACATATTTAATGAATGTAATTCAACCAATTAATATTAAACTAAGTTATAGTAATGGTATGTTAATATTTTTTTCTCTATCATTTTCTATTCTTTTAACCTTTAGATACTAATACTTCACAACTTCAATTTTTATAAGCTTACAAATTTTATGAATCATTTTGTACAAATTTTGTAATTATTTCAAAAAAAAAGAAAAGAAATTGTAACCCTTATGGGACAAGTGTGCCAAAAAAAATGCAATTCTACCAACAACAGTTGCATTACAAAGCTTTAAAAAAAATTAATTTTTTATGAAAATTAATTTAATTTTTTTGTAAAAAAAAGATAAAAATGAAAATATTCACAAAAATTGTAACAAAAATGTATGAATACCGCATGTTCTTTTGAATACGTGTCAGAATATATTTATATAAACAATATTTTGTACATGTATTTGTCCCCCAAGCGAAATTTTCTGACTTCATGCCTGGGGCAAGGGTTTGAATTTCTTGAATTTCAAGTACCTTCAGATAGTTTTGTATCTTTTTTTTTTTTTGTCTATCTCCACATCCATCCAGAAGCTTGGTCAACCTAAAAATTGATTTTGATAATTTAGAAAGAATCTCTCCAGCACACTAAATCAACATTTTCTTGAGCATATGAGTAATTATAGTTATTTTTTTTAATTTACAATTTTTTGAGAAAAAATGATCAAAAATGAAAATATTCACAAAAAATATAACAAATACGAAAACAGCATGATCTTTTGAATATTTGTCAGAGTATATTGATATAGATAATATTTCGTACATGTATTTTATCCCTCGAACAAAATTTTTTCGTCTTCATCATTGGAGCAAGGGTTTGAATTTCTTGAACTTCAAGTGGCTTCAGATACTTCCGTATCTTTTCCTGTCCATCTCCGCATTCGTTCAGAAGCTTGGTTAACCTAAAAATTAATATTTGATAATATACTAAATCAAGATTTTCTTGAGCATACTGAGTAATTATAGGCATTTTTTTTTCTTTCCACAAATTATTAAGCCCTTCACAGGTTCAGTTGGGTAAGACATAGTGCCTGTACTCACCTCATCATTCCAGTTGGTTTTATAGATAACATACAACAAGATCAATGTCTGCAAAAATGTCCCAAGGATCATGCCAATCCAAATGCCCTGCAACAACAATGTCCATCAATAAAACAATAAACACAATGCGGATATGACTGGATTTTATCTCAAACTTCTGATGTTAATTTACAAGATAGCAAGAAATTTAAGGAAAGTTTTCTTTGTTGGCAACTTAGTCTTACGTAAAAAAATTGAATCTCTGTATAAATAAAATGTCCTATTTACCTGGTATTTTTTATATACTCAAATTGTCTTGAAATATTTTCATTGGGAGGGTCGCCTCCAAAAATATGAGTAATGTTATGTGTATATATTACATTATGTATGCATCTCTTAATTATAGAAATGATCATATGAATCCTCTCTCTCTCTCTCTGTATATATATATATATATATATATATATATATACACTATTTTAATGTGTAAGAATTGAAATGATCATATGAATTCTGTTGTATATTGAAAATGGTCCCGTGAGGACGAGTCCCTAAAGAAAACGGAAACTAACTCTCACACCTCAACAGGAAGTTCTCGAGAGACCTCGCTGAAGGAAGTAACGACGAAAGTAATCCCGAGCGTCGGGCCTTGTCTCGCTCGTAATTACGACACGAGATATGTCCTGCATAGCAGCATCTTAGCGACAACACGGCCCAGCGAGATTGACGATCGTTCTCGCGCTCGCTATAGCGAGTCCCACAACATCCCCAATATCAAGAGCTCCTGCTGAGGACGTCAAAGCATCTTGCTCAACACAGGTAAACGGCCCTAAAGCCTACAGCCGGCCTAATAAATCCATCTCCACAGCCTACACGCTGCCAACAGCTAGATTGCAGTCTCTTCACTGTCTTTTCTCATTTATTTGATGTAATACAACTGTAGCTTGTAATTAATGCATGAAGCTCACCCTT
>JANHAO010006727.1:0-20968 GCA_026873985.1 Saraca asoca
GTTTTCTAAGGATTTTCTAAGGTGAGTGGACAATCCTCCTCACTTAATGATCCCATGTGTACATATAAAATAATTTTATTATTATTATGGAACGTTATAAATCATTTTTAAATAATAAGATTTCCATATATATATATATTAAAGTAGTTTCAAAAGTATATTTATAAGTTGTATGTAAACATAGCTTACCGTGACAAAATTAAGTATTTTCATCTTGATTCATGTTATTGAAATTGACTATTTTATTGTTCCATGTGATGATTAGAAGTGGAAATACATTAACAGATTTATGTATATTTTAATAAATGTTGCTTACCCGAATAAAGATTTTTATGCTATGTGTTATATTCTAAATATTGATTGAGATATTGGATCCATTGAAAAATTGGGTGATAACCCTCAAGTGCACTTGTGAGTTTATATATTGCCCTTGGGAGGGAGTAATAAGGGTGGAGAGATGTAGGGATATGTACATTCATAAGCATCTGGTAGACGTGTTGGATGACTTATGATGGGAATTATGTTATAACAGGATGGTTGTCATTTTAAATTTTCTTTGGAAATCCAGTTGAATGTTTCACTATGTTGAGATTAAATGAAATTTTAGAAAGTTACTAGTTTTCTCTCCTACTTATTATTATGCTGTTGAATATCATATTTTTAATTACTTAACTATCTTACTGAATTATAGTTTTCAAATGTATATTGAGATTATCACTGCAGAATGGGTAAACATATCTTCATGGCAATGTATATTTATATATATGTCGAGCATGATTTTTATGTGTGATTTTTGAGTGATCATGGGATTGTTTACTCACTAAGTTTCTATGAAACTCACTCCTCTCTTTCCATGTTTTTTAGAGCCTAAGAACACTCCTATGAACCTTCTACCTCATCTTGGTCTTGGATTTGCTCAATGATTTTGTAGACCCCTACTATGGAGATTAAAAGTATATGAATAGTGTAAAGTTTAGTAGTTAGTAAGATTGTATATGCATGTGTTGTGTATAATTGTTAGATGCATAGTAAAATGTAAATTGTATAGTTTAGGCCATTACATATTATGATATTATACAAGTTGTGATGTTCGTGTAGCCCTTATGTTGTTATATAAGCCTTATGGCTAGGTGTCTAGAAAATAGAGAAAACTCTGACGGATTTTTATTAGAATTTAATATATAAATATTTCATCGTGGATTGATGAAATAGTGAGTTATTGATATGTTATTTATATTGTAAGGCTTGTTGAGGGTTTCTTGATGGAAAAAGGGTTTCCTGATGATAACCTTCTACGCCGGTCATGTTCCGTGAATCAGGGCATGACGGTGAACTTCTTGGTAAATACTAAGATTGTTTAATTGATAATAAAAATTAAGTTCCTATAGGAAATTCTTATTACTTAGGAGATGGTAGATAAATAACTTCCCACATTTTGTCAGAAAGTCCTACTTCCTCTATTTTGTCAATTAGTAATTAATCAAATAACACACTTATATACTACTTTTTATGTAGTTTTCTGTCAACTAAATCACCTCTTAGTGTACCCACAAGTATTAAGGTTATCATATTATATTTTGAACTTCCACATCATCACTGTAGTTAATAAGGTGTGAGGTGGATGAATTGAGGAACTTGATTGGATGAAATTGAATTATCAAAGAATAAATTGAGAATAAAGATTAAATAGAAACTAAATAAAAAAACTTGTATTTGTGAGGAATCGAAAAGGTGTTTTAGTCCAACAAAATAATAAGGAAGCAGAAAACTTCCTACATTTTGTCAGGAAGCCCCACTTCCCTTATTTTGCCAATTAATGACCAACCAAGCAACACATTTATCTACTACTTTTCATATAATTTTTTGTCAATTAAATGACCTCTTAGTGTCCCCACAAGCATTAAGGTTATCATATCACATTTTAAGCTTTCACATTATCACTTTAGTTAATAAGATATGAGGTGGACGAATGAAAGGAATTGATTAGATGAAATTGAATTATCAAAAAGAAAATTGAGAATAAAAAGTAAACAAATACTAAATAAAAAAAAAACTTACATTTGTGAGGAATCGAAAAAAGTGTTTTAGTCTAACAAAATAATAAGGAACCAAAAAAACTTCCTACATGTCGTCAGGAAATTCTACTTCCTTCATTTTGTCAATTAGTAGTTAATCAAATAATACACTCATTTATTATTTTCTATTAACTAAACGATCTTTGAGTGTCCTTATAATATTAAGGTTATCATATATATCATATTTTCAGCCTTCACATCATCACTTTAGTTAAAAAGGTGTGAGATGGATGAATGAAAGACTTGATTACATGAAACTGAATTATTAAGGAGTAAATTGAGAATAAAAATTAAATAGGGACTAAATAAAAAAACTTGCATTTGTAAGAAACCAAAAAGTGTTTTAGTCCAACAAAATAATAAGAATTTGAATTAGATTCACTACCAGTGTAAATTAATTTTACATTACCATCCACTTATATATTATCACGTCATCAAAAAATTGTTAACTTTTTTGTTGTTAGGAAAAAATTTTAATTACTTTTGATTTTTTTTATGATTTGACATCTTCCTATTTATTATAGGGTAAAATGTTTTACCAATTGTGGATCAAAATATAAACTCAAATAATAATGAAACCATTAAATATTTATTTTATAAATATGGACCTAGTTTAAAAGTGACAATTATCGGCCAGTTTCAAGTATACAATTTTTTTTTATTTACGACTGTAGAAGAAGTCAAAAGGAATGCAAAAAGAGAAATTATTTATACAAACAGTTGTTATCTAATTTTTCAACAAAATTTATAATTAATGCGTGAAAGATATGTATAAGTATAGTAATTTTTTTTATATAAAAATATGATTAAAATTTGGTGTCAATAAATATACAACTAATTAAATCACACAAATAGCTAATGTTTAAAATTGAAGAGTTCGTTATTAAAAGTACTAAGTTTTGTTATTTTGTTATATTATTATGCATATAATCAAAAAGAAAAGATTAAAAAAATTGATATAAGTACATTTTTTAAAAATTATATTAGATATATGATATTTGTAATACCTTAAAAGGAAAATAATAAGAGAATAAAATAAACAATATTTTTGTTGGATCAAAGTGAAGCTTTTAAAGATTTTGTTGGGTCGTAACATAATTTTCTTTTGTTAGGAGGATTTTATTGAAGACATTGATGTTTTGATGGGACCAATTTATAAATTGCTCAATTTTCTTTATTTATTAAGATGACTCAAAGCCACCCCCTATGCATTCTGCTTCTCTCTCCTAAAACTTCCTTTATTCTACGTCTTCTCTACTTCGATCATCAGCCTTCCTTTCTTTTCTCCAGCATCTCCCTTACTTTAGTCCAACTCCATGACGCTTCTTTCCATCTCTCTCGGTGTGCCTCGATCCAGGCTCCAATTGGTCTTCTGGTGACAAAACTAACTTGATCCGAGCTTTCCACCGTCACTTTAGATGATGGTGAGTCTTCCTAAAACAACATATTTATTTTATGTAAATCCTACTGCAAGTTATCAAGAAATTTTACCTTAAACCGTAACCCTCAAAAGTTGATATACGCTAAAATTTTCTAATCAATTTTAATGATACTCCCATTGAAGAACCAAGCACACCATGTCAGATTTTGAGTTCCATCCAAATATCCAAGTACATGATTCTGCTATTTGATTTTTAAAATCTTAGCCTAAGTATTGAAGTCTAATGTTAGTATAGGATTGGTGTGCTTAATTAAAGGACTTTAAATTTTAGTTCTAGGATTTGATTTTAATACTGATTATACCCAAATAAGTTGAGTGACTTGAATTTTCAAGTTAGGTGAGATAGCACTTTATAGAACCTTCTTGCGATATTGACCATTCCTTTTGGAAAAATTTGATTATTTAAGGAGTTCTTAAAGTGAGTAGATAATCCTACTCTTTTGGTAAATCTCATTTTGCAATATGAAATAATTTTGTTATATAGAATATTATGATTTTTGAATAATTGGATTTTTTATGTTAACTTGCTTCAAAGGTTTAACTGTATGTGTTATATATATATATATATATATTTGCCACAATGAAATTATACATTTTATATTAATTTATGTTATTGGAATTAGTAATTTTATTTTACCATATGATGAATGAATATGGAAATGATTTAGTGTATTTTTGCATTTTGTAATGATTACTGTTTGCAGAAGCCATGATTTCATATTACCGTGATATGAAAATTTTAACATTTCTAAAATTTATGCTACCTAAAATATTTGATGATATGTTCTAATTATTGATATTATGATATGAATAGCATGTGTTTTATTTATAGATAGACTTGGTGGCATAATATTTTCTGAATGATTAACTGTTTGGGAATCCTAGATCAATTGGAAATTCTTTGAAAACCCTCAAGTGCACTTATGATTAGAATATTTTTTAAAGAAATAAGGTGGAGAACATTTGAATATATGAATATATAAATATTTGATTACTGTGTTTGGATGGATTATGACGATGTTTGTTAGGTACAGTTGAATTATCTTTTGTATTCTAATTGTATTGGAGTAAAAGAGCAACTACAAAATATTTTACTACTTAAGCACTAGTAAATTTTAGAAAACCTTATTGAATTTCTCTTGTGTTTATGCCATGATGATTATTTTCTATAGTATCACATCCAATTGCTTATTTTACTTTCGTTGAGTATCATATTGTAATCACTTGACTTTCCTGATAAATGAAAGTTTCCGAATCTATTTTGAAATTGTGACTTTTGAATTGATGAGTTTATCTTCATGAATATATACATATTTTATCCTTTGGACTTCAAATAAGAATTATGAACTGAGTTTGATTTTCTATGAGATTATCTGCTCACTAAGTTTCTATGAAACTCACCCTTTTTTTTCTCTATGTTTTTTAGAGCCTGAAGATATCCCCACTGTCTCTCCTTATCCTTTTGATTCAAGATCTACTCACTGATTAAGTAGATTATTTACTGTGGAGCCTAAAAGTATATTGATGTTGAAAGTTTTGACAATTGTTAGAATTGTTATGTGCATGTATTCTGATTGGTGAATACCTAGTAGAATATAGATTTGTGTTATCTAGGTCGATGTCATTTTGAGTTATTGTACAGGATGTGTATAAGGCATATAGCCTTTGTCTGTTGTAAATGCCTTGTGCCTAGGTGTCTGGAAAACAGAGAAAACTCTGTTAAATTTTTTATAGGATTTAAAATGTAAATATTTATTTATACATTAATATAATTTTGGTTTCTGGTATGTTATGTTAATTAACAAAGATTTTGCATTATGAGGCTTGTAAGAATTTCCTAATGGTGATCTTTTACACTGCTCATATTCTGTGGATTGAGGCATAACAATATTCAATAAATACAAAATACATAAAATTTTTAATATTAATTAGAATTTATAAAATAAGCCTATTTTATAATCAAATTATATAAAAAAATAAAAGTCAATCATGTCCTTTTATATCACGTGAACACACATCATATTACAAGGATCGAAATATTTTATCTTTTAAAATGATAAAAACGTATTAAACTTTATTCATATAAAAAAATTTCCTAATTCTTTATTATTAAAACGGAAAACAAAAATATTTTTGAAAGAGATAAATCATACATGTATAATATAAATTATAGATTGATGATTCATGCATTATAGTTCACTCTTTACACAAGAGTTAAAGCATATGAAATCACTTTAAACACTTTGCTAATTTAAAGGTATAAAAAATATTAATGCACTGCATTTAACTTCCAGCACTTAATTGCATATTTGGAAAAATATAATCATTTGAAACTAGTGAACAAGGAAAATAGAATAGGCATGTTGCTTTGCTATGATTTATTAATGAACTTATGTAATTATGTTGTCTCCAAAAGTAACCTATGCATTATCATGTGGTCTGTAATCATCGCAATGTATACACTTATTTTCATCAACAATTGGCAACCAAGCCTTGGTAACTTGAGACCCCTCAAGGTCCTTTTCAGAGCCCTAATTCTACAGGAAGTGCCAAATTAACCAAATGTCTGAGAACTCCCAAGTCACATGACTGATTAATCTTTGTACATGCCTAATTTTGATCAAGTTGAACCTAATTTTGGACAGCTTCTTAATGATTGATCAGGTTGAGCTTAACTCCGGTCAGCTGCTCCGGGAGTGATGATATCACTCTTCCATATAACTGAAAAAAACAAGATTTCATGTTAGTGCTTTGAACCCCATTTGATTCTATACATCAGGAAGAAAAGTTGTAGAGTGCTATTGGCAAAGATAGCATCTTACATCTTGTTTCGTTCGTGCAGTTAAGAGGGACACAAAAACGAAATTGAAATTTTCTGGTTCAGCTATATGCATCCCTTCAGACAACTGCACAGTAAAAAGCATTATGCATTCCTGAAACAAGAAAAAATTTTCATGTCAGCCAATCCCCAAATAAAACAAGTCTAATGACATTATCTCTATATTTCTTCTTTCACAAACAATAATGTACCTTTGGTTCTTGGGGTTTTTTGTCCAAAGAAAGCAAAGGGCCAAAGCTCGGCCTCCACCAGGTGGCTACACACCCACCAATCTGCACAAAATGAAACCACTAATCAGTACAGAACTTCCTCGGTCCACTTGCAGCAACGTTTAGCTCATTTAAATATTTTTAGAATTTGCTATTGATGAAAATTCTGTGCTCGATTATACGAATGCACATGCATCACAAATGCCGGAAATGCAATTAAAAGTAACAGAGATAACCAACAAAGTTAACTGCAGAGATTGGTTAGAATTCTTCATGAACAAAGAATCAGCCATTTTCAATTGAATTGTTTTGACTTGAATTCCGGTAATTCTATAAACATGTTGCCAACTCATCAACTTGGCACTGTCTTGCTACAACTAAAGATCATGCTCAGTTAAGTTATAAACCTTCCAATCAGGTACATTTTGAGGTAAAATACAACCCAGCTTGCTTGTCAATTTTCTCTTGAGACCTTCTATTTCTGGAATAATTGGCCAATAAATATGTCAGTGTGTGTGTCCAAGAGAGAGAGATACAAGGGATCTGTCACAAATTTTACCATTTTCTCCAGGCCTTAGGCGGCCCCCTGGGAGTTTGTGAAAGGTACCCCTTTTCAATACAAGAACGTAGGGATATCCATTGTGATGCACCTGGATTTTGACAGCAAGTAATCAAGGGAAAAAAGTGTCATTTCATCTAGGTATACACAGTTTATGATATTTGACTATCTTGCAGGTGGCTTAATTAGTGAATTTGCAAACAAATTTATTCACTGCTAACAAATCATTGCAAGCATATTCTAAAAGAATGTGGCTTCATTCACTTGACAAGGAGAAGATACTTTTATGGACAAAATTGTGCAGAGTCATTTCGTATAATATCCTACAAACACAAATACAACGTGCAACAAGGAAATCTCATTCAAAGCAGGAAACTGCGAGCATAATGACTTCATATTTAATGATTGCTGTAGGGCATTATAGAATTAGGTATTATCCATTTATCCTTATAAAATCTCTTATCAAGTGAGAATGATACCGGGGAATGTGCTTTTCCCATTCCTTGAATATAATCGAATTTAGTCGATACAATAAAGATAATACTTTTGCTTGGGATTGTTCTTTACATCTTAAGTATACAAAAAGGAAAAAACATTAAAGGCTAGTAGTTCTTTACTTGAAGCATTAACCTTATGCCACAATAAGATAAATTTGTTTAATGAACATACAACAAACCAATTTATCTGGCGTAATAACAATAAAAACTGACCACCAGTATTCCTTGAACTGTAATCCTCATGCCCACTCTACAGTAGCTGTAATATTAAAACAGAAAAATTCAGTCGTTGTAAGATGATAATAGAGGGAAATCATGTTGGTCAATGCAAACAAACTTCGGCGTGTCTCTCCAACTAAATTTTAAGCCTTTGTGTTTGATAAAAGAAGATAAGTTTCAGAGCTTTTCTTCTTTCAAGCCTCTTTAATACCCTTTTCAACGTTCAACTATTGAATTTAACATCCTAATAATTAAATTCCCTTTCTTTTCATGCAGATTGGTGTCAAGATGAACAATATTTAACTAACGTATGTTATTCCCACTATCAACCATAAAGAAATATGACTTTTTGAATACTCTCTCTGGGAGATGCACAAAGTTTAAGAAAACCATAAATGGCTTGTGCAGAAAGTCAGAATAGAAAACAAAATTTCTAAATTCCTTATAGAAGTATATGAAAAAGATTTGGCCTATCATGGGTTTAGAGCCATCTTCACTAAGAACACAATGCCGTTAAGAAGTTAAAATTCCAAATTTGATATAAAAAATCTTTCTTGCTATTTTAACATATTTTCTCAGCAACCAATTCCTAGTCAATTCAGGGAAAGAACATAACAAATACTTGACGTGGTGGCTGAGAGACATCAATGGCAAGGACAAAATTTCAACTTCACTGCTTCATATCAAAAATTTCAAAATCTTGGCTTTCACACATAAAACTCAAATCCCAACCCCAGCATAATCGGTTGCAATGGATTCAGCATACAGCTCCCCTTCTTGGCCAAGAATGTCGTCAAGTCAAAATAGTTTCAGAAAATTCCAAATAGAAGAGTAAGTAAAACCCAGAAAAATAAAATCTTTTTGGCTTTCCGTTGGTTTTCTCAGCAAACAAACAAAACGTAATAACCATTTCAGGGAAAGAATATAAGAAAAACAAGAATACGTACTTTCCTATCCTACGCAGGAAACGCTCAGCAGCAGAACTAGCTTTCTCAATATTTGGCGGCTTCCTACAGTAATGAAAGCTCGAAAGGGGATAAACGTTCACTGGTAAATCCGCAGTCCTTGTTCTTGAATGAGGGAGCGCATGGGGATAAATGCTCGCTTTGCTCACTCGATCCATTCTCTCTTTGTTCGCTCGTTCCATTTTCTCTCTGCTCTCTCGATCCATTCTCTCTCTCCCTCTGATCAATGTGTAAGCTGAGCTCGCTACGCTATTCTTTTCTGGTTTCGGGCGCCAAACAGAGGACGATGAGATGTTAAAATACTAAAACGTTCTCATGAGTTTTGGAAGGAGTTATAGCGGTTAATTTGGTTTGTTGTAATTTCCATGATATATATTTTCAATTTAAAGATATGACATAATTACTTGAAATGACTCCAAACCGAAAATACAACCTGACAGTTGAAATCAATTTGGTAATATTTCTAGAAAACTATGGCATAAATTTCTTTATTTAAGACAAAATAATATTAAGAACCATAAAATACTCATTATATAAATATTGATATAGTTTATACTAATAATCATTAATTTAAAACTAGTAAATAAATAAGATTAATTTCATTTAAAATCAGGTAAGTTCACGAGAAATTAGAAAAAAAAAATTTTATCCTAGTAATGTTACTTATGCAAATTTAATTTGACTTGTTTACTATGGCAGTGTTATATTTGATTATAAAATATCACCTAATTATGCTTCATTTGAATCAATTTTTTTTTAGAATTGATTTTATTTTATTTTATTTGCAAATGAATTTAATTGTTTGAAGACAATATAAAAAAATAATGATTTCAATTCATTTATAAATGAAATATTTTGTCTAAGACATATTAATAAATGTATGAAATTTAATTAAAAATTAAATTTTAATAATATCATAATAAATAAAATATTAGAATAAAGATGAAGTATATGATATATCATGTGTTTTAGGCAAAATGAAATGAATTCTAATAAAATTTTTAATAAATTTGATAGACTTTATAAAGGTATAAATATAATTAAAATAGAAATTATAAATAAAATAAATTGAAATAAAATCCCTTTTAACTTAAATCAAAACAATATTTTAAAAAGAAATTCATTTGAAAATGAAATGAAATTTTATTTTTAATTATTCTAAACAAGGGGTTAGTCTACACAAAATTATATTAACTTGTTGATGGTCGATTTTGGCAATCGGTCAACAAAGGGTTCTTGGGAACCGAGCTGCTGCTTAGTCGGTCGGAATATAGAAATTCCGATGAAGTTTCAATATGAAGAGGGAAGAACAAGGAAAAATTTTATCGTGATTCGGCTAAAGTCAGTTTGACCCCTATGTCCATAGTGAGTGATATTACTTCTTTGAATGTATTTTTTTTTACAAGCAATCCCCCCCTTTGGTCTCTCTCTTTTCTTGCTTTATCAAACTTCGCCCTCTCCCTTTCTTTCGGGGGAAGCCTTACAACAAATGATGGTAATTTATTCGTACATATTTATGATTACATTTGTACAGATATTAAATGCCGGGCGACAGGCAATAAATGCTGGGCAAATCACTGTCGGCGTCTTGGAGGTTAACGGCTAAAAGAGTGCTCTAGGCGGCATCCGTCAGAGTTTTGATCGGTTTCTCAGGCAAGGAGGAGAGCTCACTGACGGTCTGGTTAGTACCCTTTGAGCTTCCTCAAAGCCTTTGGTGGCCTTGTCGTGGTCTAGACTACTTCCTCTCTACTGGGCCTTCTTCCTTCTGGGCCATAGCTACTCGCCCGAAGAATCCATATAACATCAGCCCCCATCTCGCAGCTTGTTCTACAGGCTGTGAGTTCCCAAAGTTCCTTCTATGACCGGGGTACTTTCTTAGTAGTTCTACTTGTTTTGATAGTCCCAGTGGGCCTTCGGTGCAGCTTGTGAAAGGTCGGTGGTATGCATGCCTTGAGGTCTATATCTGGCCCAGGCCTGATTAGGAAGACTTGTCAGTCTTATCCGCTACTTCACCAGGGCAGTGTGGTGGGCCTTTATCGAAAGGCAAGTTAGGCTCTGGAGGCTTAGTGCGTGTAGCACCAGGTGTACCCGAGCTATTTGGTAGCGAGCTCTGGAGGCTTAGTGTGTGTTAGCACTAGTTGTGCCCGAGCTGCAAAGATGAGAGCTCTGGAGGCTTAGTGCGCGTAGCACCAGGTGTGCCCGAGCTATTTGGTAGCGAGCTCTAGAGGCTTAGTGCGTGTAGCACCAGGTGTGCCCGAGCTATTTGATAGTGAGCTCTAGAGGCTTAGTGCGTGTTAGAACCAGGTGTGCCCGAGCTGCTAAGATGAGAGCTCTGGAGGCTTAGGGCGTGTAGCACCAAGTGTGTCTGAGCTATTTGGTAGCGAGCTCTGGAGGCTTAGTACGTGTAGCACCAGGTGTGCCCAAGCTATTTGGTAGCGAGCTCTGGAGACTTAGTGCTTGAAGCACCAGGTGTCCTTGAGTTGCTAAGATGAGAGCTCTGGAGGCTTAGTGCGCGTAACACCAGGTGTGCCCGAGCTATTTGGTAGTGAGCTCTGGAGGCTTAATGCGTGTTAGCACCAAGTGTGCGTGAAATGCTAAGATGAGAGCTCTGGAGGCTTAATGCGCGTAGCACCAAGTGTGCCCGAGCTATTTAGTAGCGAGCCCTGGAGACTTAGTGCGTGTAGCACTAGGTGTGCCCGAACTGCTAAGATGCACGAGAGCTGCAAGTCTTTTGCTTGCATGAGAGCTGCAAGTCTTTTGCTTGCATGAGAGCTACAAGTCTTTTGCTTGCACGAGAGCTGCAAGTCTTTAGAGAGAGCCTTTTTTTAGGGGGGATGACCACGTAGTTCACTTTCTTGTCTTTCTGTCAGAAATTTGGAAATCGGGTCATTAAGTGTCTTTTTAATTCGATCATCCAGCGCAATGATGATTCCCTTTCTGTTGTCAGATCCCTGCATTTAATGCGTTGGAAGCGCTGGTCTGTTGGATTCTGGTCAGTCGAAAGGTTTCTCCATCTGACGGCTCATCTTTTTTTATTTTTAAACTGGGAGACTCCCTCCTTTCGGCCACTATCTTATTTTTTCCTTACGTTTCCTTTTTCAAACCAGAAGCTACTTACCTTCTCCCGAAAGATTCTACTTCCATTCTGCTACTGCTTTCCGATCGATTCTCAGGTTGCCAAGATTTGTCCTCCGATTCAAGTCTCAAGCTCCCTTCTTCAGTACCAAGGTGAGTGTTCGTTTCCATATTATTGCCTTCACTTTAAGAATTCCTTTTCCCTTTTTTTTTACGGGCACTTTTCGGTGGTTGGTGAAGGAATGATAATTAAAATGGGTCACCTCTCGGTATGTCGATGGTGGCTAAGGAACTTGGTGGCAGTGATGAAGTCCCCCGGGTCTTTGAACCTATGTGTTTTTTCTTTCGTAGGGTTCCCCCCTTTATGCTAACTGAGCAGTTTTGGGTAGTGTCCAGTTGTTTTCTTAGGTTGGGTGGTTCCTGGCTCAATGGGTTTTCCGGTCCGGAGCCTAATTTTTCTTTTTTATTTTCCCTTGCTTGTAGATGTCTCAACCTTCCAAATGCCGCCGTTACCTCATAGTTAGTGAGAATACTGACACTGAGGAAAGTGAGGAGGTTGTTCACTCAAGGGAAACCACCTCCCAGAGCGGCAAAGTTACGAGCAGATTCAAGGCTCGTGGGGAGCTAGCGGGGGCTGGAGCTACTTCCGCCTTTAGACGCTTTCCATCTACCATTAGACCGAAGGAGATGGGGGGAATAGCGAAGGCATACTTCTTTCCTAAGGGTTGCCGTGTGCTTGTGCCGTCTTCTACGGACTATGCCGCCATCCTCCTCCGAAGTTCGTGGCCATCAGTGTTCATCATCTGAATGCGGGCCTCCGGTTTCCTGTTCCCCCTTTCATTATTGACCTCTTAAATGAGTTAGGTCTCGCCCCGATGCAGTTGATGCCCAATGCTTATGCTTCTTTGATCTCTTTCGTGCTTATTCACCTTCAGAATGGTTTACGTTCTCCTAGCACACAGGCTTTATGCTTCTTGTATCAGACCAAGGGAGTCGGCCGGCAGGAGGCCTTCTACTATTTGTCACCCCATCCCACGAGGTATAAGAAGGTGTTTCCTTTTGGCGAGGCCCAGGGGAAATCCAACGAGGGCCCCTGCAAAACCCGCTAGTTTTTTGTGTCTTGCCCTTCGTTCTGTTGTCTCTAGAATTTTTCTTTCACTGTGGACCTGGGTGAGTGGGTTGGAGTGAGGATCGTCATTTTTGTTATTTATACATATATGTATGTCTGATGCTTTTATATTTCCTATAGAGGGAGTCAGAAGAGAGAGATCGGAACTAAGCGCCGAGGAGGGGGAGGTACTGAACCAACTGTCTGCTTCAGACGCCTCTTCGAATAGCACGTGGTTTATCGAAAACCTTCTGTGGGCTTACGGACTTTCTCCCCCTGTGGGTATCGAGCTTATCGACTGTAAGTGTGATATCAGAGTTTGCGGTGTTAGGGAAGTGCCACCTACAGACTTTAGCGAGGACGTAGATATGGGTAGAGTTAACCTCGTAGAACCTCCCCGAAGTCACAAGCGGGCTGCTGGTGCTCACACTGACCACCCCTCCTCTTCCCTTGCTTCATAGAGGCCTACCCTAGTCCTTGTGCTTCCTTTTCCTGCTTCCACCCAGGCAGACCTCCCTTTCTCCTTGACTATAGCTGAGGAGACCCTTCCTTTGCCCCCAGTCTTTGCGTCGTGGATCCATCGAGACAGAGAGAGGGGTTGAGGGGGCACAGGGTCATGAGAGCGACTCTCCTGAGTAACCTCTCTCGCGGAGGTGGAGACTTGATAGGGAGAAGGAGCCTGCTTATGACTCGTTGGCTTCGGGTGCTTCATCGGTTCATTCTACTGTAGGGCCGGGTAGTAAGACCCAGTCCTTCTATAACTTTGTCGACAAGAATGTTGGGCGCATCCTTGGTCAGAGTGTTACATCCTTGGAGGACGATGAGGTGCGAGGGAGTACCTTGATGGAAACGTTGGCTCGTCATTGTTTGGTAGTAAGCAAAGTCTTCTCCCTTGGTTTCTCTTATATTTTCACATTTCTCGTTCTGACCCTTTATTTTTACTTCACTTTTTAAGGGGGCATTGAAGGTCGTCAAACAGAGAGAAGAGTGCAAAGCCTAGGAGGCAAAGAGGGAAAAACTGAAAGCCGACCTGGTTGCTGTTACTAATGAGGCAATGAGGCTGGCTAAGAAGCTGGAGGATACTGAGCGACTCTTAGAGGATGCTCATGTGGCAGCAAGGAGGGGGGAAGAGTCTTACGCTTATTAGGCGGCTGACTTCACTGTGAGGCTTCAAAGGACCCACGAGGAGTTCCAAAAAAAAGTAAGGAGGATATGATCCTTCTTGCTCGAGAGGTCAGGGACTTCTAAAGGTGGCTTGTGGAGGCTCGAGAGGAGGTAATGTGCGTCATCGAGGAGGCTCGACGAGCTGAGGAGAGGGTTGTGTGCACCGAGGGTAAGGTTACTAAAGTCAAAGAAGAAACCTTCACCATGATTGAAGAAGCCCGGGCAGCAGCTATCGCTCACACTACTGATAGCTTCATATACACTTTGTGGCTGCAACACCCAGACATGAACTTCTCTTTCTTCGGTGAGGAGATCTCGGAGATCATTCAGGGCTTCGTCGAAAGTGCGAAGGCAGCTTCTTTGTTAGGCGTGGAAGGTATTGAGGCCCTGCTGAGGGGAGAGATGTCCCAGTCGAAACGACCTCGCTGGGGGAAGCAGCTGCTGAGGCCAATCTAGGTGGCAATGCAGCGAGGGACGTGCCCATCATGGAACCTTATGATGCTCAGGATTCTCCTTCGTCAGGGCCTCCTCCTGCCACCTCCTTTTAGGCTGTTCTCTCTCTTTTTTTTTCTTCCTTTTGACGAATACTGGCTTGTATAATGAGATAATTTTAACTTCAATGATCATTGCCTTCTTTTCTTTTTCTCCGCCATTATTATTTTTATTCTCTGATGGCCTATCTAAGTAAACACTAGCTTATCTTTTACTTCGTAACTGGATGCATGTGTCTTGCTTTGATTGAAACAATGTTATTTCTGTGAATCCGGGGGGGTTCATATACACAACTGATATGCCTAAGTAAATGGTATGCTAAAATGAATGGCACTTTATTTACTCACAGTGCCATTACAAATTTCCCTCATAGGATTTACTCTATTGGTAATAAGGCCGGAGGTGTTCGGCGTTCCATGCCCGGGGAAGCTCTATTCCTTTGACGTTAGTGAGTCGATACCCCCCGGCCCGTAACCTCTCCTTTACGACATATGGACCTTCCCAATTTGGACCCAACATTCAGTCCCTGGGGTCACGGCCTCCTGGCAGCACAAGTCGTAAAATGAGGTCACCTGTCCTAAAGCTTTAAACTCATACCTTTCTGTTGTAATTTCGAGCTACTCTTTGCCGATAGGTTACTGCTCTTAAGCATGATTCGTCTCTTTTTTCCTCCAAAAGGCCAGTACTTGCTGAGAATAGCTCGTCATTTTCTTTCGTGTTGAAAGTGGCTCTTCGATGTGAGGTGACCTCAAATTCAACTGGTAGCATGGCCTCCGTTCCATATACCATCGAGAAAGGAGTTTCCCCGGTGGAGTTACAAACTGTGGTGCGGTAGGCCCATAACACCGTAGGTAGTTCATCCACCCACACTCCTTTCCTTACCTCCAACCTTTTTTCAAAATTTGCTTGATGATCTTATTCACCGCCTCTATCTGCCCATTAGTCTGGGGGTGATCTACCGACGAGAAGCTCTTTTGGATTCCAAGGTCATCGCAGAACTGGATAAAATGCTTACTGGTGAACTGTGTTCCATTGTCAGATATTATCTATTGAGGGACCCCAAATCGACAGATGATGTTATTCCAGACAAATTTCTGCACTTGGGAAGACGATATCTGGGTTAGCTCTTTAGGCTCTGCCCATTTAGTGAAGTAGTCCATGGCGACAACGGCATGCTTGTAGTTTCCACGACCCATAGGAAGAGGCCCTATCAGGTTAATTCCCCAAATGGCGAAGGGCCATGGGCTGATCATCTGTTGGAGGCAGGCAAGGGGAGCTCGAGGGACGTTGGCAAACCTCTGGCATTTGTCACATCTCCTGACCAGGTTGATGGCATCTTGTTTTATGGATGGCTAGAAGAAAGACCTTTTGAGCTAATCAGAGCCCCCCAGCGTGGTTGCCATAATGCCCGACGTGTATTTCTTTCAGAATGATGTCGCACTCTGTACCATCAATGCAACGAAGCAACGGGGCTGAGAGGTCTCTTCTGTAAAGTGCATTGTCCACGATGCAATATTTTGTCACGTGAAATCGAATATGGGAGGCCCCTAACTTATCTTTGGGAAGTTCGCCATTGTGGAGGTATTTTATTATGGGGGCCATCCATGAGTCTTGTGCGGGACCAGTGATCATTACCTCATCTTTTTGTTCGATGCTAGGGAAAGGCAGGATTTCTACATGAATTGCGTCTGTAAACTTGGCATCCTTGGCAGTGGCAAGTCGGCCTAGGGCATCTGTGTGGGCGTTCTAAGCTCGTGGCACCTGATTCACCTCATACTTTTGAAACGCTTGAAGCATCTCCTGCACTTTTTGTAAATACATGGCCATTTTTGCCCCCTTAGCCTGATATTCCCCTTTTATATGGCGGACACCCAACTGGGAGTCATTGCAGATCCTTAAATTTTTAACTCGCACCTCCCTTGCAAGGCAAAGTCCAGCTAGTAGCGCTTCATATTCAGCTTCGTTGTTCGTAGCTCGAAAGTCGAGTCTTAGAGCGCAGTGGACTCTATGTCCTTCAGGACTGATCAACAGGACTCCTGCTCCCGCTCCATGGTCGTATGACGACCCATCAGTGTAAAGCTCCCACCAGGGTCCTTCTGAGGTTCCAGCTTCTTCCTTTACTGGTCCAGAGAATTTTGTTATGAAGTCGGCTACGGCTTGTCCCTTGACTGCTGATCGGGGCTTGTAATGTATGTCGAATTGGGCGAGTTCAACTGCCCATTTCAGTAATCATCCTGATGCATCCACCTTCTGAAGGGTTTGTCTTAAGGGTATTGAGTCGGGACCTCAATTGAGTGGGCCTGGAAGTATGGTCGTAGCTTCCTTGATGCGATCACGAGGTAATATGCGAGTTTCTCGATGGGAGCATATTTTTCTTTGGCATTCACTAGCCTTTTGCTCACATAATAAATCAGGAGTTGTACCTCGTTTTCCTCGTGAACCAAAGCAACGCTGATGGCGTGCTGCGATACTCCTAAGTATAAGGTGAGGACATCACCTTCCTGTAGCTTGGAGAGAAGAGGGGCCCGACCCATGTATTCTTTCAAGGATAAAAAGGTGGCTTCACACTCGTTCATCCATTCAAAGTGCTTGGCCTTCTTCAAGGCTTCGAAGAAAGGCAGGCATCAGTTCGTTGCTTTAGACATAAATCTGCTTAGGGCCACGATTCGTCCGGTTAAGCTTTGGACATCCTTGATCCTGCTGGGTGATCTCATATCCATGAGTCCCTTTATCTTCTCGGGGTTGGCCTCTATGCCTCGGTTGTCTACCATGAAGCCCAAGAACTTACCGGACACTACTCCGAAAGCACATTTCAAAGGGTTCAGCTTCATTCAGTACTCCCTCAGGATTTGGAACATTTTGTCCAAGTCTTTCACGTGACTAGAGGCCTGCTTGGACTTGACGGGCATGTCGTCCACATAGACCTCCATGGTCCTCCCAATCTGATCCCTGAACATCGTATTGACCAGCCACTGGTAGGTTACTTCGACATTCTTAAGTCCGAAGGGCATTACTCTGTAGCAATATAGCCCTCTATCGGTGATGAATGATATGTGCTTGTCATCTTATGGCCCCATGGGTATCTGGTTGTATTCCGAATAAGCATCCATGAAGCTGAGGAGCTGGTGGCCGACAGTGGCATCTATAAGCTGATCAATTCTGGGCAAAGGGAAACTATCCTTGGGGTAGGCTTTATTGAGGTCGGTGAAGTCTATGCACGTTCTCCATCTCCCATCTTTTTTCCTGACTAGCACCGGGTTGGCTATCCAGACCGGGTAGCAGGCCTCTCGGATAAACCCGTTCATCAACAGCTTTTCTACTTCCTCTTTCAGAGTTTCAGAGCGTTCTGCCATTAAGGGTCTCCTTTTTTGCCTCACCAGTTGATGGTGGGGGTTAATATTTAACTTATGTGAGGTGATCTTGGGATCGATCCCTACCATATCCTTGTGGCCCCAAGCGAAGACGTCTAGGTTCGCCTGAGGAAGTTCGTCAGCTGGCTCTTCATATCGGGGGCTAAATCACCGTCGAGCCTAAATTGTCGCTGATCATTTATGCCACCAACCTCGATTTCTTCAAGTTCCTCAATAGGCCCAGTTTCTTTCTCGGTCTCCCAATCCCACGGGTCAAGGCCTTGGTTTACTTCGATTGAATTCAAGGCCTGGGGTTCTTTGCTGAGAGTTGCATCTATCTTTTTTCCTTTGTCTCCAATTTTGACGGCATCCTCATAACATCATAGGGCGGCGTACTGTTCACCTTTTATGCATCCGACCCCATTCTGTGTGGGAAACTTGACCGTTGAAGTCCTTGTGGAGATAATCAGATCGAGGTCATTCATGGCTGGTCACCTTAGGACGATGTTGTAGGCCGACAGACAATCTACGATCAAGAAGTCCGCCAAAACGATGGACTAGCAATCTTTATCTCCTAAAGTGATAGGGAGTCTGACTCGCCCCACGGGAAATATCATATCACCAGTGAAGCCGAAAAGGGGATCAGACGAGGATTTGAGGTGGCCCCGGTTCAATCCCATTTGGTCAAAGCATGCTCTATACATGACATTGATTGAACTGCCGGTGTCAAGCATAATTCTCCTCACTTCGGCGTTACCGACCTTGGCCCTAATGACAATAGCGTCATTATGAGGGATTGGACCCCCCGCTCATCATCGTCCACAAAGGTAATAGATCGACGGGTAGTCCTTGCCTTCTTGCTAAGTCGGTCATACTTGTTGGCTTCGGACAAGACGTAGATTGCATTTCGCACATACCGTTCCCGTAAGCTACATGAGGTTCCTACGATGTGTGGTCCCCCATGGATCGTGTAGATCATTCGCACGACCGTCGTTTGCTCTTACTCGGGACTAGTGGGTGGTTGGGTTATACCCGATGGAGATTGGCGGCTTGAGGGGTGTGCCACGTCGTTCCTCAGACGCCCTCTCCAGATAAGGTCCTCGATTACGTCTTTGAGAGACTTGCACTCTGAGGTCATGTGACCTATATCATTATGGTAGGCACAGAACCTGTTTGAGTCCCAATTTTTTGGAGAGGTTACCATTGGCCTTGGCCGTCCGAAGTTTTCCCAATGCTTTTCCATGATATATATCCTCTCTGAGGTATCCATTAGAATGTTGTAGCTGTTATAGCGACTTTGGGGCTCAAACCGCTCTACCCGGGGTCTCTTTGCAGTTTGTGACCCAGCGTAGTTAACTTGATGAGCCCGACCTTTGTCGTTGCTTACCCCTTTCTTTCCTTTGCCAGGGGTTGAAGGGCTGATCTCAGCCTTCTGGTTAAGCCCTTTAGAGCCGAATGTTTCCTCCCACCGGATTTCTTTTGTGGCTTGTTAGTAGAACTCCCGCAGGTTCTTCACCGGGGATTTGTATATACTTTAGTATAGCTTCCTATCCCTGCGGAGTCCAGCTGAAATTGCTATCAGAATGCTGTCATCAGAAGGGCTTTCTACATTGCTAATATCGCACCGGAATCTGGAGATGTATTCCTTCAGTGACTCATTCTTCCATTGGAAGATCGTGGCCAGATGGCAGGGGGCCGCAAGTTGCTTTTTCAGTGCTCCATACTTGTCTAAGAACTTACTTCGACAATCTTCCCAACTATTGATGCTATGGGCCGGGAGACTTTTGAACCATGATCTCGGTGCGTCCCCGAGGGTGGCTGGGAAGACGCGGCATTTGACCATAGGGTTACTAGTCTATAGGTCCATTTGGATGTCAAAGGCGTCCAAATGGTCATAGGGGTCACTCCTTCCATCGCACATAGAGATTGATAGAACCTTGAAATGTTGAGGAAGGGGCTCCATCTCGATCTCTTTGGACAATGGGGTTCTATCCTCGTAATGGCCTGATCGGTCCTGAGTTGAGGGGCTTTTCTCCAGCTTCTGTATCCTTTGAAATAGTTCTTCAATCATATACCCCTAGACTTCGGAGCGCTGGCTTTTGGCATCGTCGTGGCCCACCTTCGAGCCTTCTGCCTGACGCAAGCTCTTTATTTGTTGGCATCCTTTCCCCTTACGGGCTTGCATTCCTACCCCCTCTGGCCTCACGTTGGAGGAGAGGTTCGAATGGGTTCTCTGAGCCTCTTCTTCGGTCGGTTGTCGTCCCCACATCAGCACTTCTGTTTGTGGTTGTCCGATCATCTCGATAACGGGGGCATCTTTATCGCGTCCCCTAGTTCTTTGAGCACAGGCCTGGGTTAACGTTTCAACCACATCAACAAGCCTCTTAACTGCACTCTCAAGCACCTCCTGGCGTTGGTGCAGTGCCCGCATTCCATTTGCTTCCAAGAGGGTGGAAGAAGCGCTTGCCAGGATTGGATGTTCCTCCTCTGGTATATTTTGTCACCTTTCAATGCAACCACCTGGAGGGTTGGCAGCACCGGAACTCCTGATTGTTCTTCCTCTTGCCATTTTGAAGGATGTCTGAGCAGTCGGTCCCATTGGGCGTGCCAAAATGTTAACTGTCGATTTTGGCAATCGGTCAACCAAGGGTTCTTGGGAACTGAGCTACTGCTTAGTCAGTCAGAATATAGAAATTCCGATGAAGTTTCAGTATGAAGAGGGAAGAATAAGGAAAAATTTTATCGTGGTTCAGCTAAAGTCAGTTTGACCCCTACGTCTATGGTGAGTGATATTACTTCTTTGAATGTATTTTTTTTTTTACAAGCAATCCCCCCCTTTGGTCTCTCTCTTTTCTTGCTTTATTAGACTTCGCCCTCTCCCTTTCTTTCGGGGGAAGCCTTACAACAGATGATGGTAATTTATTCGTACATAGTCATGATTACATTTGTACAGATATTAAATGCCGGGCGGCAGG
>JANHAO010006728.1:0-21295 GCA_026873985.1 Saraca asoca
ACGTTTTGTATCAATCATCTTTGCTGATGTGTATGAACCAATATTATGTTTAGAGGCATCCTACTTTTGGCTAGCAGAGTTTAAGGTATAGAAAAATAAATTAGTTTGGGGTCATTAGTTTACATGTGATGGACTAATGGTACCAATAGTTTTAAAATATTCTAAGTTCAATAGGATAACGTATACTACACCTTTTTATTTCAAGCTATGAAAAAATGGCAATATGCTTTAAATTATTAAATATTACATTTCGGCCCACTTTTTTTTAAGCTCATTACTGGTCTTCTAAACAAAGATTTCGTTTGATATTTTGTTCCTTGTCTCTTTTAAAATCTAATCATATTTAGGTTCAATTAAAAAATTTACCCTTCATTTTAATTCTTTTATAAGCAGCTTAAAAGGAGTGAATGGTGGATGAATTTAGTAAATAACAACTTTGGAGCGTGGAAATGGAATTTGATAAGATTCTTGTCAGAATTTCTCTCCTAGAACGAGTGTATGTGTGTGTATATATAAAACCCATTCTCCGTTCGAATTCATTTGTATTTTTTTTTATATAGTTCAGAGTGGTAATGAGTCATGTAACACATATTGAAGCAGGGAAATGTCTCAAAACAATATTTAATATTATTGTGTTACAAAAGATGACGGTTAATTCATTTGGAAATTTATTCAAACATATATGTAAAAATAAAATTCCACTCAAATACCAAGATATAGTTAAAAGTTCAAAGAAAATTATTTGTAAAATTAAATTAGATATATAAAATTTTAATTAAATACATTAAAATTAGTTTGAAATTAATATGTGAAAAATTTATGTAAATTAATATATAATAATATTATAATTTTCATTTAAAAAGCTTATAAAAATAATTAATTAAATAGATGATACATATTAATTCTAATATTTTATAGTTCATTTAAACTTTATGAAAAAAAAAAGACTAATTACATGAATAATGCAGATTAATTTCAAGATTTTTATATAATTTAAAATTTTGGATCCAAATTTTTAAATTTTGTGGGACAAGATTCAACCATTATAAAATTGAAGGGAATTTTTTTTGTATTTTTCATAAAATATTATTATTATTATTTTATAAGGTTATGGGCAATTTATTGTGTTGTAATAATAATTTTACAACTGCTGTACTCACACTGTATTGTAATAAATCCACCATGATCAAATGAAAAGAAAATAAAGTTAAGTTGATAAATTCACCAACTTAAAAAACGAACCGTTATTAATGCCAACAAAAGTATTGTAAAATTAAATCACAAAAAACAAAAAAAAAAAAGCTTTAAATTAGAAACCCTTTTGTGCTCACTGTTTTCTGGATAATCAGATACTGAATTCTATAACTTTATCTTCTGGGTGCTGTTAGTTCTACAATTTCTTCTTGTAGGTGCAACTATTTTCTCCTCAGAGAATCTGAAGCAAGGAGTAACCAGTCATGGCGAACGTGGCGGTACTGATGAACGAGATTGAGGCGACGGCGTCCCAACTCGGAGTCGATCTTTCTAACGTTGATCTTAACTCTATTTACCTGCCTCCTGGCGACGACTTTGGCATAATAAGGTGACTTATTTTTTGTTTGGTTCCTGGGATGATGAAATTAATACATGGAATTAGCTTGGTGGTTTACGATGGGTAACTAAAGCATTTCTGTTGCACCAACAAAGAAAATAGAGGTAGCGAAGAAGGAGAATGGAGAAGCAAGCACTATTTTATTTGCTAATATTCTCTAGGGAAAAGGACTAGAAATTTGAATAAAATTCATATTATATTTTCATTTATTTAGTTTTAATAGGGGAATTTATCATCTTTTCCTAACTCTTTAGAAGACCATGGCATGAGTTTTAGACTGCCCTGAGCACTGCGCCCCAAGTTGGTTTGCATGATTTGCTATTTGGGAAAAAACTGAATTTGCAAGCTAAAATTTTCTTCTTTTTGTATCATTTGTATTATAAAGATTGGTTAGTGGTTACGGTAATCCTGCTTTGGATATTACTTGGACCTGTTTTTTTTAAGTTATTCATTCATTATTTTTAAATGGCAGTGATGACGAGGATGTTTACCAAGAGGACAGTCAGGAGTTTGACACTGGATTTGGCAACATTATAGTTGTGGACAATCTCCCTGTTGTCCCTCGGGAGAAATTTGAGAAGCTTGAAGGTGTAATACACAAAATCTATAGCCAGATTGGTGTAATAAAGGATGATGGCCTATGGATGCCTGTTGATCCAGATACTGAGAAAACCTTGGGTTACTGCTTTATTGAGTATAACACCCCTCAGGTGTGTCAACCTACCTTTACTATCTACTAAACTAATAGTCAATTAGATTAGTCTGTTAACTATGCTGATATATTGGTGTGTTCATATTGTCCTTTTGTTTTAAAGATGAATTAATTGTATTATCAATTTGGGTGGCATTCTAGGAAGCCGAGCTTGCTAAAGAGAAGACCCATGGATACAAGTTGGATCGTTCACATATCTTTTCTGTCAATATGTTTGATGACTTCGATAGATTCATGCGAGTTCCTAGTGAGTGGGCTCCACCTGAAACTAGGCCATATGCACCTGGGGTAATATATTTAACTTTGCTCTTCTAAGAATTGCTGAAACTTTTCTTTTTATATTGTTCTCTAGATACATTCTGTGCAAAAATATAAACTGGAGCCCAGCCGATGAAAATAATTGTAGATGTTCTTTTCTATCTTAAGATGTGATACCTTCAAGATTGTCTCTCCTTTGTTTAAGCTTCATCATAAAGTATATGGTGATTCTGATTCAGGATGGCATGGATATACCATTTTCATCAATGTTGCTTTTGTATTAGTTTATGACCAAACTTTTGTCAATGAAACCTTGAAGTTATTTATTTATTTTTCATTTCATACGTGTTATGAGGATTTAATATCTATTTTAAGTTTATATATTAGTTTGCTGTGTCGTTTTATGGTGTCTCTGAATGTTGGACAAACCCTTTCTTATTACATTTTATTACAGCAGATGTTCCTCTTCTTATTTGAACTATAACAGTTTTTTTTTTTTAAAATAATCATCATTATTCTCAAATTTGGTTCCTATTATAAGGTGTCAACCCCAATGTGTGTTGTCTGACTTCATGTATTTCTCATGTCTAGGTCAGTACTTCTGCTATGTGGTTCATAACAAAACATTTGATTTCTTCAATGTTCTCTAATTGTGGATCTTTAACAAATAAATTGTTTCCTTTACCATCTCTGCCATTCTATATTTTTATTTGGTCATGTACCCTTTCAGGAAAATCTTCAATATTGGCTGACTGATGCAAAAGCCCGAGACCAATTTGTGATTCGTGCTGGTGCAGATACTGAGGTCTTGTGGAATGATGCAAGGCATTTGAAGCCTGATCCTGTTTATAAGCGTAATGTGAGTAAAATTCTTTCCTTTCAATATCCCTTTAATATTTGGTTGGTTTTGCTTGTAATCATGCTTGTGTTCAAGATGTTGGGTGTTTAAATATGTTTCCATCTGCAGTATTGGACTGAGAGTTTTGTGCAATGGTCCCCATTGGGCACGTACCTGGCAACAGTTCATAGGCAAGGAGCCGCAGTTTGGGGAGGTGCAACAACATTCAATCGCCTCATGCGTTATGCTCATCTCCAGGTTATTCTTGGTTTCATAATTAGGATGCACTATGCTATTATTTACTTATTACTTATTACTTATTTGTTATTATTGAATGTATATTTGTCTGTAGGTTAAACTTATTGATTTTTCACCTGGTGAGAAGTATCTGGTAACCTATAGCAGCCATGAACCAAGCAATCCTCGAGATGCAAATGTGAGCATTTTGTGCTTTAGATATACTGCTTTAATTGTGTTATATTGATGCATAGGTGTTATTTATAGCTTCTCTTTGATGTTCAGATGGTTGTCATAAATATATTTGATGTGAGAACTGGAAAAGTGATGAGAGAGTTTAGGGGAAGTGCTGATGATTTTGCAATTGGAGGTGCTGGTGGTGTTGCAGGGGTGTCATGGCCCATTTTCAGGTATTTTTTTCCTCTGACCTGAATATATAAGGATCACTTATGTTTGATTGGCTTACTGGAATATTGTTATTGCTTTTTCTAGATGGGGTGGAGGAAAGGATGACAAGTACTATGCAAGGCTGGGAAAAAACATGATCTCTGTCTATGAGACAGAGACATTTTCTCTCATTGACAAAAAGTCCTTCAAGGTGGAAAATGTAATGGATTTCAGTTGGTCACCAACTGATCCGATCCTTGCACTTTTTGTTCCTGAATTGGGTGGGGGAAACCAGCCTGCTAGGGTAAGTGCAATATATGGATCTTCTTTTTATGATTGGATGAAGGACTACTAGGGTAATGGTATTTGCATATTTTTATAGGTGAGTCTGGTTCAAATCCCAAGTAAAGAGGAGCTCAGGCAGAAGAATCTTTTCAGTGTCAGTGATTGCAAGATGTACTGGCAAAGCAATGGGGACTACCTGGCTGTTAAGGTTGACCGTTACACAAAAACCAAGAAAAGCACATACACAGGCTTTGAGCTTTTCCATATAAAAGAGCGAGACATACCCATTCAAGTTTTGGAGCTTGAGAATAAGAATGACAAGATCATTGCGTTTGCTTGGGAGCCAAGAGGCCACAGGTTTGCAGTTATCCATGGTGATAACCCAAGGCCTGATATTAGTTTTTACTCAATGAGAACTGCTCAGAATACCGGCCGGGTTTCAAAGCTCACTACTCTAAAGGGCAAGCAGGCAAACGCCCTTTTCTGGTCACCTGCTGGTCGTTTCATAATCCTTGCAGGTTTGAAAGGCTTTAATGGACAGCTTGAATTTTTCGATGTTGATGAGCTTCAAACCATGGCAACAGCTGAGCACTTTATGGCGACAGATATTGAATGGGATCCCACCGGAAGGTAAATAATAGATGAAGTACTTAATGAGTTAGATTTAAAGTATTTATCCATAAAGCATGCATCAATGGTGTAATTGTTTGCAGTTGTGCTTCCTGTAAGTTAGATTCTGGCACTTTGCCCTACTGCAGTAATACTAGTCTTTTCATTTATTACAATTAGATGTAATCAGCAGTGAGATTTTTTTTTTTTAATACGAGATAATACTACGAATCTTAATTCATTATAATAAGGCATATCTTCTCTATTTTTTTAATTTCCTCTGGATTTCAGTTATTGACTTGTATGATTCTGCAGGTATGTTGCAACTGCTGTGACTTCAGTTCATGAAATGGAAAATGGCTTTAATATATGGTCTTTTCATGGAAAGCTTCTTTACCGGATACAAAAGGATCATTTCTTTCAGGTACATATCTTTCCTGTTGTGACCTCTAAACTGTTGTTTCTGAAGATTTGTCATGTATGAAATGCAAGTCTATATTGATCTTTTTGTATCTCAGTGAATGGTCAAATACTGTAATAAATGCTTAAAATTCCTTTACAGTGGTTCATTATCTTTCTGAATTGATTTTTTTAGTTGCTTTTTATAAACTTATAATATAGTGAATTATAATAGGGAAAGTAATGACCCTGTCAGGGATTAAGTTTTGGTAGAATAAGCTTATGAATCATGTTGGGTTCCTTCTGATTTGTCTAAAGTCTAGTTTGGTTGGAGGGGTGCTTGGAACTTTCAGTTCATGCAAATCAGACGTTATCTAATAATTGAGGCACTGAATCTCCTGAAGACGTGTTTGTACGAGTTTCCTAATAAAACTTTTTCTGTTTGTTAAAAACAGTTCTTGTGGCGACCAAGGCCACCATCTTTCTTGAGTCCTGAGAAAGAGGAAGAGATTGCTAAGAACTTGAAGAAGTATAGCAAAAAGTACGAGGCAGAAGACCAAGACGTTTCAATGCTTTTGAGTGAACAGGAACGTGAGAAGCGGAGGACATTGAAAGAAGAATGGGACAAATGGGTGAACGAATGGAAGAGGTTGCATGAAGAAGAGAAGTTAGATAGGCAAAATCTCAGGGATGGAGAAGCCAGTGATGAAGAGGACGAGGAGTACGAGGCAAAGGAAGTTGAAATTGAGGAAGTTGTTGACGTCACAGAGGAGGTTCTTCCGTTTGACTATGGTCAAGAGTGAATTTGTTGTGTGCATCCAGGTTTCTGAAGTATGAAGACCCTTTGAAATGCAGATAAAATTCTGGATTTTATCCTCTGAAACTGCTTACAAAGGTGTCATTTTGAATGTAATTATATCTCTTTATCTGAATCAAGGCGTTGCAATGGATTAAGTGCAATGAGCCTGGTGAATTTATTCCTTAGCCGGATACCAATATAAAGCTTTTGTCCAATTTTAGTTTATGTTTTACACAATGAGATTGGCTTACAGTGATTTCAATTCTCATGCTGAGAGAGAATGGTGAGCTGTACGCAGTTCTGCTTCTCTTGGAGTTAAAAACTACTGTACTCTTCACATCATCCATAAAATCCCTCCATGTAGGTGCCGAAGAAAATGGAGGCCAAATGAAGAACAAGACAAATACCATAAAAAAGGAAATTATGACCTGAAGTCTCAGATCACAAATAGTTATGTTTGAAAAGTGATGAAGCAAAGTTGAATTTAACCCTCCTTAAGGTTAGCGAACTATAAATTATTTTAGCGAACTATAGGTATTTGTCAACAGCGAGGAAATTGGATGATATGGTAGCATAAATCATTAGGTACAGTCTAATATCAATGAGATTAAACACTATGGAGAGGAATTAATGCTTGTATGATATATCTATTAGAATTCATGATAATTAATTATAGGTTAAATAATAATATAGTATAACACTTTTTAAAAATATTTGATTGCATTTTTAGAATATTTAAATAATCAATTATAAATAATATGTTTAATTAAATAAAAAGTTACTTTGAAAGGGCGTTTGATCCAACATGTAAAAATAAGAAGATATGAAATCATATAAGGAGAAACAACGGTAATGATAATGATTACTTTTTGATTTATTTGATTTATTGGGGAATGAAATCGCACTATTTACAATTCTCTTTTTTATTATTTGATTGATGGTAGTCAACAATGATAGACGATAGTCAATGATAATAGATAGTGGTGATGATAGTTAATGACGATAGTTAATAATGGGTAATGATTAAAAGCGATAAGTGGTGATAACCAGTGATGAAGGGTGGTAGGTAGTGAGCAGTGGTTCATAGTGATAGGTGATGGTAGATGGTCAATAACAGTAAATAATGATAAACAGTGATCAATGACAATAAATAATTGTAAATGGTAGTAGTAGTGATCGATGATGGTCAACAATAAAAGTTGGTGGTGGACAGTTATCAGTGATTATAAATAGTGGTGGGTGATGGTCAACATTGGTAATGCTGTTGGACAATTGTCAATGGTGAAAAGTGGTGATGAGTAGTAACTAATAGTAGTAGTGATATTGAGCAGTGGTCAATGATCAAAGGCAGTGATAGACAGTAGTCAACGATGGTGGTGATGTTGGTGAGTAGTGGTCAATAGCAGAATGTGGTAATGGATGATAGTCAATGATGGTAATAATAATGGGATGTGATCAATAACAAAAGGTGATAGCCATGGTGGTAAATGGTGGAAGATAGTGGTGAATAATGACTAACGGTAGTAATAGAGGTAAGAAGTGATCAACAATGAAAAGTAATAGTAAGTAGTGATTAAAGAAGGAAAGAGAAAGAGAATTACATTTTTATTTCTAAAGGATGGCGTAATCCATTAAGTGAGGGAAGAATTTCAAATGGGGACATTTATTAAGATTAAATAACGATAATAAGTTTTACTACATGTGAACTAAACACTTAATAACAGAATTAATTTTTTTATTCCATTACATACCCTTGAAATTTTCCAACTATACGCTTTCAAATAACCCTTATTTTAATAGGAATTATAGAAAGAGAAACATTTCAGATATGTACTTATATTGTTTTCATTTTGTTATTCTTCCGTTTTCAATATCCTTATCCCAACAATAAAGACACAAATTCCTATTGTTTCTTTTTTCTTTAATGAAGTTTTAATAATTTAATAATAGAAAATATTTTTTTACGTATCATCCAAATAAAATGGATTATATATAATCAATTATAAAATGATATTACTAAATATAAAATAAATTTTTATAATCAATTATTTAAGAATTAGTTATTAATCATCAATTATCCCATTGTTATATCAAATGAGTTATAATCTTTTAATAATTATAGGTAATAATCTTGATTAAATAAAAAACTATTTCAACTTTTATTTTAATTGAATTATAAAAAAAATTCTAACTTCATTTTTTTTTTCTTTTATCTTTATTATCCTTACTTTAATAATAACAAAATCTCATTTTTCTCTCTATTTCTTTCTTATTTTTTTTAATAATTTAATGTTAAAAAATAATTTTTCTATATATTATCCAAATAATATTAAATTATGTGCAATTAATTCTCAAAAGACGTTCCTAAATATAAAATAAATTATATATAATAAAATTTAAAAATCTATTATTAGTAATAGGTAAGTTTATAATCAATTATCCTGTTATTATATCAAGATCTTGATTTAAATCTCCTTATCAAAAAGGATTAGTGAAATATTGAATTAATGATAATTGTCAATTTTTTTAATTAATCTTTTCCTTCTTCTTTGTCTTAGGTGCTTATTGCTTAACTACTAATATTTTAGAAAGAATTACTGCACTTCAGTGGATTGGTTAGGCTGGATTCCGACCATGATTGAGGAGAATTTGATAATTAAAAGGGGGTTCATTGGTCATTATGACTCGTTCAATCCACGTTGGTACTATTATTAATACATTTTTTAAATTATTTAATTATTTGTAAGACAGATACATAAGCAATGCTCCTTCACGACATTTTATAACCAAATGTCCAACTACTATTGAAGAACCAAATGCATCCAAGATAATATAAATAGTTTAATTTCCATTAATGCTAATAATAATAATAATAATAATATCATAAAGAGCCAACAAGAAAATCTATTCACCAACCAGCATACTTCCATTGATAATTCTCAATATGATTGGTCGTCTTCATGTGACAGAGCTGTCGGCCGAATCTCATACCTTTACTATTTGATTTTATGTATTATCTTCAACCTTAAAAATTAACAATCCAAACAGGCAGATTATAAACTCAATATGCCTTACATAAACATTTCAAAAATCTCGATCCACCTCAATGGAGTCGATAGACAGTAATTTTATAATTAGAAAATATTAAAATAATAAAAAATATTTTATTTATTCAATGTTATATATAAAAAATATATTAAAAAATAATATTTACAATTTTAAAGAGGAAGTTATTTTTCCTTATTATTACAAAGACTTGTATTATTTTATTAATCACAAAAAATATACAAATAATATAAAAAATCATTTATTTATATATAAACACATAAGATTTAATTTCCTTTAAAAAAATATATTTCATTTGATTAAAAAATGTCAGCTAACTTTAGCTGAGTGATCACTCAAATGTTGCTAGTACTACTGTTATGCTTCATGAACCATAATTTTTAAGTGGTCAATGAACCAAACATGACATTGATTCATTGGTTCAACCAATAATTTACTAGTTGAGTTGATTTTGAATTTAAAAATATAAATTATATATTTATCTATATATTAGTATTATATATTTATAATAACTTAATTAACGATAAAAATAAAAAAATAATATAACACAAATTAATGACATAAATACGAAAGTAATAAAATACAAGTGATATAACAATAATTTATATTAAAAACAATTTAAAAAAAGAAAAAATATACCTTATCTACATGTAGTATGGTTTTAGTTTTAATTTACTCATCTATCGTTTAAAGCATTGCAAAGAGGTAATTTGTAATTTGCACTATTAACACTTTTATCTACTTGTATTAATTTTCTATTTAAATATAATAAATTTTATTTTATATTCCTTAGTTAACCCTAATTTAACTCTAATTGCACTTATATTGTTATTCCCTCGTTTATTTAAATCCAAAACCCAAAAACAAAAAATTTACCTTTGGTCTTGTAATGTTTTTCCACATAAGACTTTAAATTTAGGCAAAAATGATAATGATGCAATTAGAATTAAATTAAGGACAATTAATGAGTACGTAATTAATATGTGATAAAATCTACTTAGATTTAGATAAAAAATTAACATAAATAGATAAAGTGTTAATGGTATAAATCATATATTATTTTTTTATGATATTTTAAATTATATGTGAATAAATTAAAATTAAAATTATATCATAAATTAATAAAATGTATATTTTTATTAAAAAATATACAAGATTGATGTGAAATTATATAAGTATTACATTCCAAATATTGTAAAATTGTGAAAAAAAAATTAAAAAAATCAATATTGAAATAAATTGATTCAACAGATCCGATTAATAGATTTTCATCTATTCACACCAACTCATATATATATATATATATATATATATATGTTTTATTTAATATTATTAATTGGAAAGCAACTCAACGGTCCAGCTTTTAAAATTATGCCACAAACCCTTTTCCCACGAGGCAAGGCAGAGCGCAGCCATTCAACCTCGTTAACGCCAACGAGGGAATCCACATCCAAGTAATGTGAACCACTTTATGCTATTTGCTGCGAGATGAAGTCTTTAGCCAAAATGATGGCTTCAATCTTTCTCCTTTCCCACTAAGAGTGGAAAATTTCCATAATATTTTCGAAACAAGAAGAATCTTTTACTAAAAAAAAAAAAAAAAAAAAGAGTGCGATTCTCATATTGGTGAATTGATTTTGAACTTTAATTGATTATAAGAAATTCATTTTGAAAAATTAATTATAAATGAATTTATTTGATAACATTATCTAAAACTTGATTCACTTTCTAGTATTTAGTATTTACTTTAAAATTCATTTTGGACTAAAAATTGACATTGGAAGGTTCATGTATGAGCAACCAAACATGATATTTTGAAGCCCACAATCAACTTTATGACCTAAAATTAATTTTAAAAAGTTGAAATTTTCTGCCATCCATAATTAACACTATGAGTGTCAATGTATAAATTCAATGTGGCGCAATGTTTCCATCACTTGCAATTTTTTTTTCAAGTATTTATAAATCTATTTGGTGTAAAGCTTCCATTACTTCACTTTTTTTTTTGTAAAAAAATACTTATAGTTTTTTTTTTTTGTACTTTTTGCAATATATTTGATACATTATAATTTTGTACAATTTTATGTAAATTTTGTGTATAATTAACGCATAAAAAACTAATATTCTATCTATCAGAGTCAAGTTAGAACGCAAAAATCATTGAGTGTGATAAAATATTTTAGGTTCAATCCTATTTTAGATTGAAGTCAGATATTTTAGTTTCAGACCTATTTTAGGTTGAACTTAAAATAAAAATGAAAAAGTTCAAGTTGGAATGCAATTTTATTTTGAAAATTGGTAATATTTGTGAAAAAAAATTAAAATTGTTAAAAATTACAAAAACGTATAAAACATTTTTATACAATTTGCAAGGGTAGGAGACCATTTTTCCAATGTCTATGAATTCAAATTCAATCTGGTTATCTCCTTTTTGCTGAGAAATATAACTTTTTCAAAAGGTAATTCTGCTGCTTCTATATTATTTTCCCCTTCTATTTTCCACATTCACTTCACACTTACCTAAAAAAAAAAACCTTGAATTCCACCTTTGCGTTTACATAAAAACAAATTAAATTTCATACTGAAATTCATATCCTTAATGTTTTTTTACCTTCACCTTCACCTTCACATTTATATAAAAAAATTTGAATTTCACACTTAAACATCTTCCTTAATTAGAAGATAATGTCTATTCTTAAACGCGAGAAAAGAATTATTCCACAGCTGACAGCTCTTGAACTTGGAAAAGGGATTTTAATTTTACTATAAACACTCTTTCCAATAATTTAAAATTACTGTTTCTCACAATAATATAATAAGGTTTACAGTAATAAGTTATGTTACACGGATGTCGACACATGGATACAGAGATACGCGAATACAGATATAAGGATATGATATTTTTAGAAGTATCGATATTATTTTTACATGATAAATAAAATATCAATATGAATAAATGTTAAAAATAAAAATATTTTTGACATGAATATAATTATTACATGAAGAGAGCTTTTAGGAAGAAATTATTCTCCAAAAAGTGCCAACTCAACAGAATCGAGAACAGTTCCTCCGTCCCCACCCACCAACCTAAAGAAAGTTCTCGAATCAAAGTTGTCCATCGCTCAACTCATCAAATGCTTTAAGCCACACTTACTCCAAAGCAAGCACATTAATCGATTGTCAAAGCAAGCACACAAGATATTCACGAATGATTCAATTTACATATTTGGGTGAATTTAAATTCATCTATAATTTTAACAGATCAAATAGATAAATAAAATATTAATTTATTTAATAATAATTATTAGAAATTTATTTATAAATATTTATGATTTTATTTAATTATAATTTTATTTAAATTTTAAAATAAATATTTTTATATAAAATATTAAATTAAATTAAATAAAAGTAAAATTGAAAATTTTGATATAATCACACATGTGATAGACTTGATATTTGACCTATATTTTATCTATTTATATCTATTTTTATTTTTATTATGATTGATTTATATTTATTTATATTAACTTTTAGATAATTATAAATTGATCATTATTAAGCTTTTAAATAAGTAATATATTGAATCAATTCATAAATAATCATTTATCTATTTCTATTTATATTTATTATTTTAATACAATAAAAAAGAGAAAATATTTAACAACTTTTGCAGGATAAAAAATATTATAACTAAACATTTTGATTTTTAAAAAAATACTAGTAATTGAAAACTTTTCACGAATTAACTAATATTGATTTAAATAATATATTCAATTTTAATTTTTCTATTTAAATATTAATGATCCATTATTTATTTTAATAAATTTTTAAATTTTATTAAAAATATCAGTTTTAAATAAGATATTATTTTTTTGTCAAATATTTTAAATTTAAAAAATATTATTGTTGTATCATATTTATTATGAATATATAATATTTAGAATAATTTTTAAAAAATATGACAATAAAAATATTTAATATTTAGTTTATTAATTCTTTGTCGCTTAGATAACATTTTTTAGAATAATTAAAATTTTACTAATAAAGAATTATTTTTTAATAATAAAATTAAGATATAATTTAGAATTATTAATAAAATTTTATTTTTAACAATAGAATTAAAATATAATTTAAAATTTTAATAATAAAACATTAATTAAAAATGACAATAAAAATAAATATAATAAAACAACATAAAAATAATAATTATTAGATGATTAAATTGATTATTTGATCCAATCGAAATTACAAATCAATATCCAAATAAAATTTTAATTAAATCGTAAAAAAATAAATAAATAAATTTTCCCCTCCCATCACTAAATTCAAATCCATCAACGGTATCCAGTCCAGACTCCACCCACCCACATATACAAGCAAAACCCAATTTCAACTGTTTCAGATTCCCCCATCTATTTTTATATTCGGTCCACTCGTTGAAGAATATCTTACACCTCTTCCTTCTCCAGAGTACTGTTGTCACTAATTAATCACTTGAAAGGATTAGAAAAAGATGAAATAATTACAATTCCAAAATTCAGTGAACCGATTATTATTCTCTATCCACCAATCCAATCCCTTTACGTTGAGATCCCAAGATGACTTTTAAAGCACAGGAAATAAATTAATGCTGAAATTTTGTTAAACAAACCAACAATTTACCACTAATTAATCATCATTCACTCCGTCGTCATTGCCAGATTTATGGTGATTAACTTTTGATAATCCCATCCCACGACCCATAGCTGGTGTGCTAGGCCCTTCGACCACCGTCGCCGACGTCATCTCCATCTGGCAAACCCTAACGGCACCTATCAACTTCTCCGGCAACTCATCCTCCATCTGCGCTTCCACCAGAAACCCCATGTCGATCGTCACGCTCGTCACATATCCCAATGCAAGATGCAAAATCGCGTTTGCAATCGCCGAGCTTCCGATATCAACGTCAATCTCAAAATAATTCGGTCCCTTGTGATAATTGCAAGTCAAAGCCTTACCTAGCAAGCATGCACTGTAATTTCCCACCGCCTTCTTCACGATCCACGGCCCCTTCACGATCCGGTTCACCAGCTTGAACCGCTGATTCCGGAACACGTCGTCGCCATTGATGAACCGGTAGAGAAGCGAACCGGTCGGAATAGGATCCTGCGTTGCGAAGTAGAACACTGCACTGTGATGGTCCTTACCGGGAACTTGAAGATTCACAGCGAAAACGAAGCACTTCATTGACTTTCCTTTGGCTTGGTCTTTCCGAAGCGCGTGCATCACACGGTTATCGGGGCGTGCGAGTACATTCTCGAGCTTGCTGTTAGATTTGAGCCAGTCCATGCCTACTGGAGAAAGTATGTAGTCGCCAGCTGGGCACTTTAGTCGTTTAGTGAAGTAATTTTTGGAACGCAGAGAGAAGAGATTGCCGGGCGGAGAAGCCCAGCCGTTGGTTCCTGTGTTAAGGTCGACGTGGCGGAGAGATCCGCCGTCAATCACTTCGGAAATCCAGTCAGCAGCGGTAGGAGATTCGCCGGATTTGGAGCATATTCCGGTGCCCGAGCTCGGAATATTGTTCTTGGTCGAGCACATGGAATGAATCATCTGTTCTCCGACCCAGTTTTTGTAATTTGCTCTCAGAGCAGAGACTCAAGTCTTCATAATACACAGATTTCTCCTTAATATTGAGTGTGATTTGTCAAAAATGGAAGGGACTGAAAAGAATTAAGAAACGAAATGAAAGTTATAAAGTTACCCTTACGTTTCAGTGAAACTACAAGAAAGCCACTTTCGAAATGGGCCAGCTAATTTTGCTCTACGTAAACACGCTGGCTTGGCTTTGATTTTCCAATCAATTAATCAGTACCGCGCCAGTTTATATAAGTATTTTAATGAATTGATGCTGAATTGCTGATTCATCTCTTGGTTTCTCTTTTAAATATCAACAACGTCGCTTTTTTGGAAAGAAATTTATTTTACTCCTAAATAAAAAAAAATAAATACATATATTTAAGCTGATTTTATTTGTATCAAACTTACATAATTATAGATTTATGTATATTTGTTTGTCGTTTAAGAGAAAAAAAATTATTCTAAACACAAAATAAATTGTCCTCTTTTCTTGCCTTGCAAATAATTTTACACAAATGAACTGATTATGAATATGAAAGTTTGATTTATGGGTGAATCAAAGAATTTTCATTACTTCCCAAATAAGAATATGAAAGTTTAAAGTGAAATCTTATTTTAGAATAAATTTTTATATGGAAGCTTGATTAATGAGTGAATCAAAGAATATCAAACTTCAAAAAATTCTATTTAAAGCCAAACAATAAATTCTTCTTTTTCTAAGTTTGGAGTAAGAAATAAGAAATAATAATAGTAGGCTTGGCTGATTTTCATGTAAAGATTTGTCAATATAGCAGCCAAGTTGATATTACCTTGGAACTCAGAAAAAGAAGAATTTATTTCAGATTAAAATGAATTTTTTTTTAAAGTAATATCTGAGTGCAAGTTAATTTTCTTTATATCTTTTACTTTAATTATATTTGTATTATTATAAGATCTTTTAATTTATCAATATCCTTAGAATTAATTTTATCCGATACAAACTAAATGTTATTTTATCTCATCTTATCATTTTATTTATCATATCCATTATACTATTAAATTCTACCATTTAGTTAAATTGCATATATTTCTAATATGTGAACAAAAGAGTTGCATTTATAAATAACTAAAATCATTATTTTGCTATTATTTCTAAATATTATGATTCACTTCAAATGAATTATTTTATTAAAAATTCAGTTCAAAAAACGATAAAACTCAAAGGTGTCAAATGGTAATGAGCTCTAAGAAAATGAGGCTATACAACTAAATTCAATTTGATATTAAAGTCTTTGTTATACTCAGTTATTTTCAGGGTCTAAAATTTTCTTGAAATTGTATAAAAAACCTTGCCATTCATATGTGTAACCACGCACAAATTTAAGGTGAGTTGAAACAAACATAAAATATGAAATACAGTTCATCTAACCTAGCATCCAAGGTGTACAATTTGCCGGGGCGAATCCAAAAAAAAAAAAAAAAAAGAAAAGGAAAGAGATCACATGTAAATTGTATCTATGCACAATCATATTCTTCCTATTTTTTAAAAAATCTGAAAATAACAATATACAAAAATAAAAAAAAATATCATTTTATTGTTTCTTGAAAACTATTTTTCAGTTACACTTTTAAAAAATAATTTTTGAAAAATAATTTTTAAAAACAGGTTGTCAAACAGATTTTTTATTTTTTATTTTTATTTTTATAAAAAATAAATAAAAAATTATTTTTGAAAACAGAAAAATAACTTCCCAAACAGCCCCCAAACTTTCAATTGAATACTGCTTTTCCAGACAGGATGGGGATGGGAATACATGGGAAGGGCTGAGACAATCTCAACGTGGGCGAAGGAACTTGAAATAAAGAAGAAAAGGGAAGAAAAAAAAAATTGGGACCACCAAACAAGAATTTTGAGCCAATCGGAAGATTTTGATGAGAACATATCTGTCATGGCAACCTTTTTTGTTTATTCGTCTTTTTTCCAGATTAATCTCAAGTTTTTAATTTTTTTTTGGGTCTGTTCCAGATTAATCTCGTAATTTTATTAATACTTCTGGGATAGTCCAATAAATTCATCATGATGATTTCACATCATCGTTGTGAACGGCAAGTTTGTCACCGTTGTTGATGGAAGTCCATGGGTGTGGACAATCCAAACAGCCAGACGCTGACGCTTAGACAATGAAGGAAGGACGCAAAGCACTTGAAACAAATCAAAAAAGATTTGATGAGTCTGCGGGCGACACGCGTCTGACGATGATCCTTTTACTCTTCTGATTGCTTAATCATAAACCACTTGGTGTCTTCTTCGAGCTTCTACTGCCGCAAAGGGAGGGCACAACCGCAGTTCTCCGCTTCATCACCGACCCCCAGGTCAGCATAGCGTCATTAAACAAAGTACATTGTTTCCAGTAGCAAAACAATACGAACTCCGTTATCTGATTTAACTGCATTTGTTTGTTTCTCAATTGGCTCCCAACAACAGAAGACAGAAATTTTATTTCACTCTTCCCTCATGAAAAGAGACAGATGCTACTGTTTCAAGGCAGACATGAACTGAGTCAGACTGAGTTGAGATTAACTTATATTCAGTTGATTCAATTTTGATTTAACTCACAGTTTGATTCATTTATGAATAAAATTGATTTTTTAAAATTCAAATACGACTCTTTGAGCTCACAAGCTAATTTGGGAGTTCAATGAATTTTTTCAAAAAAGATGCTACTATTGGAGATAAAGATACATACAAGTAGCAGCGTTCAGCGATTCTGGTTATTCCCGTCTCATTCTTCTTCCACTGCCACTTCCATGTTCATGAGAACATACGCAATGCACCACACTAACACGATACTATTGCAACACAAAAAGACAATTCTGGTCGAGAACTGAACAAATTATTCTTACAAATTAGATGCAAACTAATTTTTACCCTAAGATTAACCATATATGAATAAATAGCAGACGGCCAGCATGCAACTACAATCTATGATATGCCCCGAGATACCAATCATGTTCTCTGCGTGCATATCTTGAAAGCGTTGGTTATTGAAAAATCTACTCACGTTGATAAAAGTGGGCAATGACTAACAGAACATGCAAGTGACGTGACTTATATACTGTACACAAGTCAACAAGTGCAGTGTATGTACCAAGAAGACCTTATCTTTCAGCTACTAGCATTACATTTCTCAAATTTTCAAGCAATATCCAAGAAGCTCAAAGATCCTTTTTAACGTGCTGCATCCATTGTGCAGGTCAAGTGTAGATATCTTCACATTTTTTTCTCATTTGGCGCCAAACGTCAGCCTTCTAAAACCAACTAAAAATCACTAGAATGCAATCCTAACCTTGATTAAGCACTTGATTTCAAGAATTAACCGAATTTATACATAAACTTTGTATGCAAGTCCAACAATCTAAGCTGTCTTCCGGTCTCAAAAGATGTACAATCAAATGCAATAAGATAGCAACAAGAAAAAATATGATAGACTCAATGAGACTTCCCAACACATGCCACAGTACTAAAACATTGATTTGGGCACTGGTTATAATGCTGGAGCTGTTGTAAGTTCATGTAACCAGGCTCAATAGGAGTAAAAAAAAAAAAGAAAAGAGGTAAGCCTGGGCAGTAGCAACTAAAAACTGACCAATCTTGATCAGAACTGTCCTTAACTCCTTTCATTTAAACAACTCAGTAAAATTTTAGAGCTTCTTCTCATACCTCTAGCAAACCCTCGCTAGTTATGTATTGAACAACAAGATGAGGCTGCCTGCCTTGTACCATAGATGTATATCACCATCCTGACATACAGTATAAAATCTACCTTACCTCAGGTTTGAGTTTTTCCCCATTTTCCATGCATGTTTCACATCATTTCACATTTTTTTTTTCCAAAAAGAATCCATCTAAGAGAGAAGAGCGACAATTTAAACAACTATACTGCCAAGATGCACTAGATTCTCATGCAATCTACACTAATAAGAAACTGAACCCAATGAAGAAAATAAATTCATAGCTCTTTCAAATAATGAGACATAATCAAAGTCATAAGTTCCTTGTGAATTGACAAATATAAGTTACAATGAGAAACAGCAAAGATGTATAGGGTGACATTTAAATATGACCTCCGTCAAAGATTTGATCAAAAACTTAGTTTCCAAATATTCTTTTGGCTAACTTACAGTGTACTTGGTAGGATTCAAACTCTAAAGAATGCCTGAAGAAGAAATGAAAATTAACAAGTGTCTAAACTGACAAAACACAGAGTTTGATACAAAACCAAATATTATTCTCCCATCCAGTCCTCACAATTTTACTCCCACTAAGTAGAACATATAATTGATATAAGGAAAACTCTCGTTTTTATAGGGGAAAATGTTAGGGAGACAGAAAAAATTATTTTGGATCTACTGCTCTCAATGCTATCTACCAGACTCTGAGAAACCAAAGGAAGCCCATACAGTTCAGAGACTGTGGACAAAATTCAGAAGAAAGAAAAAAATGGGATCGTCCCCACCATTACTGTCAATGAAATCAAACAGAAAACAACCAGTAGGCACAATCTATATAGATAACTAAATTATAATCAACTGGTCCAAACTCCAAAACAAATCATGCTCTGATAAAAATCTCAACAATACAAGCCAGAATATGATGAAACAACACACAATATGATTAGCATTGATTTTACTGATTCACCTGTCCATTTCTTATAATTCAAACCGTATGCAGTGATCAATAACTATAAGATCATGACAGACAATTGAGCATGGTAACGATTTTCTTAACTCAATTACTAACTGATTTCCTATAATATAAATCAGGGTTCACCAACCTTCACCCTCTATACCCAATAAATCAAGCAGTTCCTCAATGAGCCTTCCTTCTCTGCGGCTGTTTCTCGGTTGCTAATCTGTAAATCCAATATACCTACATTCATAATAGTATAAGTAATATCAGAGATTTTCATTTCTGCCTATTCTATGCACGAAAAAAATAGCTGAAGGAAAATCGGGTAAGAGAGTACCAAAGCGAAGACATGAGCAGCTATTAGAAGAACAACCAAGAAAGGGACAAAATCGAGGATCCATGGCCGCGACGATGAGTTTTGCTCGTTTGCCATTGTAGATTGAGCTCCGATATACGTAAAAGAAACAGACAACAAACACAGAGAAGGTCGATTGAGACGGAGCTCAGAGAGTGAACCCAGGGTTTCGTTTTACTTGGGAGACTGGACAGCAAAGGAAATTTCGTTATTTTCATTTCTTTTCCGCCTTTTTTGCCCTTGCTGATATTACTTTACGCAAAAATACAAATAATTTCTCTAAACTAAAATTTAGAATAAAATTAATAATTTTATTTTTAAAATTGTAAGAAGTTAATAAAATGATCCAGAATTATAAAAATAATTATAATAATTTATAAATAATATTCTATTCATATAATTTTTTTTCTTTTGTGATATTTCTTAAAAAATAAAATTTTATATATAAAGGAATAGAATTATATACGTGAAGTATTATTTCAATATTACTATAATCATTTTTATAATTCAAGAATCATTTTATCAGTATTTTATAATTTCAGTGATGAAATTATTAATTTTGTCAAAAGGTTTATGCTATGATTAGAATCAATTTTTCTAGAATTTATTTCATTTTATTTCAATATAAATAATTTCAATTCATTTATAAATGAATTCTAATATTTGAATATAATGCAAAAAATAATTATTTTAATTTATTGTATTTTAATTTATTTACAAATAAATTCTCTTATTTGAAATATATTAAAAAATATATGAATTCAATTAAAAGATGGATTTTGATAGTATTATGGTAAATAAATATTTGAATAATAATGAGATTATTAATATATCATGTGTTTCATACCAAATGAAATAAATTATGGTGAAATCCTTAATATATTTAATCAATTTCATAATAACACAAATATAATTAAAATAAGAATTATAAATGAAACGAAGGATTCGTCTGTTTTGACGGAAAACAAAATTTATTAGAAAGTACTTTCTTAATGTGTTTCTAGAAAATGAATTAATTTTTTGTTATTTGGACAATATAAGAAAAAAATATTTTCTCTTATTTAGTAAATAAAAATAAATTATTTTCTCTTATTAAAAAATATCATTATACATGCAAATTTTATCTTTAAAATCAAGTCACATAATAATCATTTTGTTAAAATATTTTCAAGATAGGAGTTAACAAATCTTTATTAGTAAAAATTAAAAGTTAAGTGTATTTTGTACTAAAAACAACATTCAAAGAAGGATATTGAAATCCTTCTTTTCCATCTTCGCCATCTTTTCATAAAGTTTTATATTCAATTAACTTTGGTAAAAACTGATAATTAAATTTGTTAACTTTCTTAATTACTTAAATACTTTCTTAATATAATTATTGAATTATCAATATTTGTTGGAATGTAAAGAGAGAGAGAGAGAGAGAGAGAGAGAGAGAGAGAGAGAGAGAGAGAGAGAGAGAGAGAGAGAGAGA
>JANHAO010006729.1:0-20982 GCA_026873985.1 Saraca asoca
TTGTTTATTTACTTTCTTACTTCCTGTTCATCTTTCTTTATTTATTTTATTCCTTTATCATTGATTTGGATAGTTAAGTTGTAAGAATTCTGGTACTTAAAATAACTTCCCTATGAGATCGACCCGTATTCGCCGGTACTAGCTACAACTACACCGTGCGCTTGCTGTTATTTAAAACATACAACAAGTTTGTGCACATCAGGTAACATCATGAATATTTCATTAATACAAATCTCGAGATAACAATAACTTCAATGTTATTACATCAAATATGAAACTTTTACTACCCAAAACATCAAAAGACTTAGTTAAATCCATATTTTTTAACATGCTCATGATACAATTACACTACCAAGCCTTTGGTTAGTAGATTCGCAAGCATACAATCCATGGAAACATGCTCAATGTAAGTGTGATACTCGCATGTCTTATCTCTAACAAACTAGTACTTGACATTAAAGTGCTTTGTACAGGTAGAACTTTTATCATTCCAAGAGAAGTTCACAATAGCAATATTATTACAACAAATGGTTAAGGGCATTGAAATGCTTTTGACAATGTTAAAACCAAAAATGAAATTCTTTAACCATATAGCTTTATAAGTAGCTTCATAACATGTGACATATTATGCTTCCATAGTAGAGGTTGTTGTAAGTGGTTGCTTGACACTTTCCATAAAACAATCCCTCATACTATCATAAAAATTATCTAAATGTTAATTTATGATCATCTGGACAACTAGAAAAATCAAAGTCTAAATAGCTTGTAACCATTATATCTTTATATCTCTTGTAGGTCAGCATATAATTCTTTGTACCCTACAAGTCCCTCATAACTCTTAGCAACAACAATGTCTTTAAGTAGGATCACTCAGGTATCTCCCTAGTACACCAACAACATAAGCTATATCAGGATGTGTTCGTACATATGGATACATCAAGCTACTAACAATAGAAGCAATTGGGACATTTTTCATTTTTGCTCTTTCATCATCATTTTAAGGACAATGGGTTTTAGAAAATAACACCCTTTTAGATGGGTGTAGAAACATGAAAGCATTCAAGAGGGAAAGGCCCAACCTAGCCATGACGCAGCATCAAGGTCATACAGTAAGGGCACTAAATTGTTAGCTATAAGCTTAGAGTATAGAACAAGGCAAAGGCCCCAGTTTGTTAAGAAATGAGCCCTGGCTTGCATAGCTAGCAATTTGATCAGGTGCCGAATCTAATTAAGATTAGAAAATTTATAAATCGAGCTACATAAACTACTTATAGTATAGGCAACACCAGGTTGAGCCCTTAAATCATTTTGGATGATATCAATCAAATTAAGAGATGGAAATGAGGGGGGGTTGGCAATACTATACTAATAGCTAACACTAATGCAGAAATGAAAATAGAAGAAAGTAAACTAACCAGCCCAAGAGAATCAACTAAACTTGAGATTAATGTATCCTTAATTACTAAATATTCATTCAATTGTTGATCATATTCTGTGGCCTAAAATCATAACAAGAATCCTTGAAATGATTAATGAGTCTTATACAGAACTCAACTAACAAATAATCCATCAAAATCTCAATGCATTGCTTAGTTTCTACCATCATCTTTCTACAAGTGATTATTAATCAATAATCATATTAATGCCTAAATCAAATGAATCCATTCAATTCAGATATCACAATAAAAATAAGAGGAAAGGAGAGAAATGACTAACAATTTGAATGCAAAATGAAGGAACAAGATCTCCAGATTAATCTTCAAGTTTGTCAACCCTTAGACTGATTACAAAGTTTAGCCTTCCATGGAAGGCAGAAAGTTACAGAGAAGAGGAAAACAAAAGCTTGCTCTCTACCCTTTGAACTCTCTTAAAAAACTCCCTACAAAACTGAACAAAAAAACCTAAACTAAAGAGTGCTTAGCCCGGGAAAAGAGAAGCTAGCTACTGGCTGGTGAGTAAGCAATCATGATGGGATGGTGTAGTCTAGTTGATTGTTGCCACTCCTCTTATGTGAACTACCTATTGTAGACTACATTTTCTAGTTTTTCACTGATTTATTGACTTCCAGCTGGTTGAGTGTGAGCTAGTGCAAGGGATGGTCCATTAGGCTCAAGTTGCATGCCAATTAAGGCCTACAAATCCAATTCTGTAAAGGCTTATTTCATTAGCATTCTATCTTTGAATTGTAGCTCCAATTGCATGCCCAAATTGATAGATTCAGGTCTAGAAGTCTTTATGAGAGTTGTAGCTTTATGTCTTAACTTCCATTTGGGCTTAGTTTAACATCATTTGGACTTGTATAGCTCCAGATATGGCCTAATGAATGCTCAGAGGTCTGACTACTCAAGACAGGCTGAGGTAGCATTTTGATTTTGATTTTAACTCCAAATTTAGATAGCCAATTGTGAGATTTAGCCTTAGAGGTCTTCATAAATTGTAGAGCTATGTCTTAGCTTTCTTAAAAGATAAGAATCACATTAATTGGACAATTGTAGCTCAAGTTATAGCCAAAATACAGAAACTACTCAACAAAGCCAAATTCTGTAAAATTTCTTCTAATGATGCTAACACCACACCATAAATATACAATAATACAACTGAAAGTAAGTCATTTTGGACCTTAAAAAGCTTAGTGAGAGAATAATTAAATGAGTGAAATATTTTATTATCACAATTCATCTTGCACGAGCTCACATCACTAAATGTGAGCTCAATGTCACTGGGCAAAGACCAGTAGCGACCCTAGAATAGAAGTCCTAACTCACAAGACGTGGCATCTCACCTAGCCAAAAGCTCGCCATAGGTGAACCTAAAGTAGGCACTCTCTCAGACCCAACTTGTAGGGCCAATCTGTAAGAAGCAGCTTACAAGGGCCCATACGCAGAAAGCAATCTACAGAAGTTGATTTCCTGAAGCCATACTTGTCAAATATATTTATTATTTGATGTAATAGATTTATAGCTTAGTAAATTACACTTGTAACCTCCTAGTCTCTATAAATAAGAGGGGAGATTATTGTAAGGGAGGGTGAAAAATATATACTAAAATTCTACTAAAGTAGTGGAAGGATCTTTGTATTGTAGTTTTATTGGCCAGAGCAGTGAAATCATCACATAAAGCTAATATAAACCACTATGAACGTAGGGGTCGCACTGATTTTGGCTGAACCATATTAAAAAACCCTCTTTGCCTTTGCTATTCTTCCTCTTCATCTCCTTATTTCTCATTTATCCAACTAATCTGTAGTTTGGGGATTTTAAGAACTATTCCTATTGACTAAGATTTGGATTTACCAAATTTCACTGTCAACATTTTGGCGCTAGAAGAAAGTTCCCAACTGTATCTCTCTTTGGTCTATTATTTAGTTACAATGGCAAGAGAAAAAATCACCAAGAGCTCTGGTACTGCCACTGGCTAACCTAAGGATCACATAGAGTAGTAAGGGTTACCACTAGGAGGCTCTACCTTTCCTGCTGTAAGTACTTCTACCGCCTCCATAACAAATGCTGTCATCAATATGGCATCTTTGGCCCCTCACTAACCCATTGCTCTTGAGACTAATAGAGTTCAAGCATGGCACCAGCATCAAGAGACACTTGAAAACATAGTGAAAGAGTTGGCTGATGTAGTTAAAGCGTTGGCTTATGCACAGATCCAAGGAGCACAAAAACAAGTTAAGGCTATGGTGTTTGAAGAAGGGCTTTAGCAACTAGAAATGTAGCAAGAGAAGCCCCTTAAGGGGGAACATCTACAAGCTGGGTTTGCTCATTCGTATAATTCATGATTGAGGTTGGAAGTCCATCGAGCTCACAATAGTGATGATGGAGATGATCAGCGACATGAGAACTCACGTCGGAAGGAAGATGCAAATAGGACCTATCATGGACATAGGTTAGATCACCACTCCTATGATTAGGAAGGTGACAGGAGCCATCGGACCACTAGCCATCGATCTGAAACCTAAGACCCTAAGGTCGAAGAGCTACTTCGGAGGGTGCAACAACTTAAAAAGTAATTTATAGCTTAGGGTCGACAAGACCATTATGAGGAAAGGACCCCATTTGCTAAGGAGATCAAAATAGAGCCTATTCCTTACAAATTTAAAATCCCTAACATCTTGCAACACAATGGAAACAGTGACCCGTATGACCACCTAGACGTGTTCAATGTTCAGATGGATCTTCAAATAACTAGCTCACTAGTCAAATGTCATGTCTTCCCAGCCACCCTCGAGAGAATACCATAGGCATGACTCAAGAATCTTCTAGCTTGTAGCATTCCCAACTGGGAAGAATACCAAGCAAGATTCCTTAATTAGTACAAGGCATTGAGAAGACAGCTCATACCGACTTATCATCTCACAATAGTATTCCAATAGAAAGACAAGTCACTAAAGGATTACATCACCAGGTTTAGACACGAAGTCAATAATGTAGAAAATCCCTTGGATGAAAGTATCCTTACAATGATTGCAGCTAGACTCCACAAGGATAGGAAATTGTATGAGGAGAGATATAAGTCCCCAATGAAGGACTTACGTGAATTTTATTAGCGAGCCACTAAGGAAATTAGGTGGGAAGAAACCTTTGGCGCAAAGAGGTTTAATTAGGGGAGCAAGGAGAATGGCCATAACAGGAATAAAAGAGCAGTGGCGAGAACGAGAAAGAGAACCAGGACAATGACTTTAGAAACCTGGCCACAAAAAGGGCTAGGAATAAGCAACCTCAGCATCAAGATCACTACGAAAGTTATAGCATCCTATTAGATACTCAGGACAGGATATTTGTCATGGAAAAGGATAGGGAGGACTTCGAAAAGCCCAATCCCACAAAGGTTCCCAACAAATTTAGAAACAGAAACAAATTTTGTGCATACCATGATAAAATTAGGCATAATACCTCAGAATGCTGGGCACTTAAGGATATGATCAAGGATCTAATTAAAAGAGGTTGTTTAGGGGACAATGATGTGTGACTCGTGGGACAATGATCTCAACAACCTCAATGAGCTTTTGACTTGCATTCCCCATAATAAGAACCATATTTTGATTATGTAATGCTATCTGGAAATTGCAAATATATTAAATTATTATGTCTACTAATCTTTAAATAAATTTTCAGCAAAGCTTGGTAATAAAAGCAAGCTACTTTATTGACAAACTCAATTCCTATTGGATGAAGCACATCCTCTAAATATCCAACCCGACAAGTATACATTATCTCACTTGGCAAATATGTATTATCATGGTCGACCTAGTAAATATACATTACCTTGCTTGATAAATAACAATGTCGCGGTGACCTAACTAAAGCGTAGCTCTCATGTGATCAATTTATTGAGGTACAACCCTCTGAACAAAGCCGACCTAATAAATATACATTATCACGGACAACCCAATAAATATACATTGCCTTGCTCAAAAAATATACATCATCATGGACAACACGGTAAATATACATTGCCTTGCTCAGTAAATATACATTATCACGGTCTGTCTAGTAAATATACATTGTAGCATTTGGCAACTATACATCGTCATGGCATTCTAGCCAAGGTGTAGCTCACATGATCGATCTATCACTAGCTGAGGAATGACAAATATACATTGTCTTGCCTAATAAATATAGATTACCATAGTTGATTAGTAAATATACATTATTTTGCTTGGCAAATATACATTGTCATGAAGACCCAGCAAATATACATTGCCTTATTTGAGTAAATATACATTGTCATGGATTACAAGTTGAAGAGCTTTGATGCGACCTATTACTCGTAGCTTTCATGTGACCTATTATTTATAGCTCTTATATGGCCTATTTGATGTGCCAGCTAAGGTGCACCTAATCACCCACTGAGCACTCGATCTTGTGCTAGCTAAAGCACAATCTGAATATTCGACTTATTCTAATCAAGGCATAGTTCTCATACAACTTGCCACGTTTCCTTGCGATCTATTGACCATTCGACATGATACGTATCATTTGTAGTTATGATTTGCTGGCTTATATAAATTCATATGGTTTACTCAGTATTTTATTTCATCATCTATCATATTTCGCTCACCAAGGTCGATTAACTTACTGGGCGTTCTTTTTTACTTGACAATTATTGAGTTATGATTTGTAGGAATCTATCCATAACAGCCTACATGTTATTTTCTATAAAGCATCCAACATGACACATTTGGAAAGGAAAAATACAAAGGTTCATTTAATGTCCCCTTCAACAAGGCTCAAACAAAGTCCAAGATTGAATGCAAAAATAAAATACAAAGTTACAAGATTGTATCTTAAGAAGCCTGATCCTTGGAAGCTGAGTTTTGTTAGGGGAGCATCATTCGATCATTAGGGGTTGCCATAACCTATAGGTTGCTCTCTCTTTGAATTGCACCTTCAGTAGGAGGGAAACCACTTGCAGACTTTACATTTCAATAGGAAGAAGTAGCTCTCACAGCTTTCCTTTCGAAGCCCTTTGTCTCCTTAAGAGCATCCTCCTTGAAAAAGGAAAAGTCCATATTCTGGTGCCACTCGCACAAGGTGAATAGGAAACAGGAAGAAGTTTCAGATTCTACTTTCTCTACTACCTTTGCAACCTACTCAATGATTTCAGCCTTAACTCGAGTGACTTCTTCCTGTTTCAAAGTGACTTCCTTCCTGGTCACTTCGAGTTCCTTCTCGGTATCCTCAGCTCATCGAGCTGCAGCTTTTGCACGCCACATAACTGTCTTAGCACCTCAAAGTGTCACATCCAGGTTGTAGTTTGCTCTTGACAACTCCTCAATCGCTTTGTTGAGATTAGTTATGACGGCCTCATGACATGCTACCTCACGAGATCAGGCTTCCTCGGCTTCTCTCTGAGTGACCTTAACATTTATTGCCCTATTCTCCAGCTCCAACACCTTAACGATCATAGCAACCAAGTCACCCTCAAGTTTGGCATTCCTTTCCTCCCAAGCCTAAAATGTTTCCCTCATCTTTATTATTCCTAGCACACCCTAAAAAATTAAATAGGTTAAGTCAAATTATAAAGGAGCAAAAAAATGGCATTACTTACCAATAGGCCGTGATGAGTGGTGTAGCGTATCAGACCTCTACTTGAGACTTCCTCTGCCTCTAACACTTGGGGACTAGTGTAGGCTCCCAAGATCCCCCCACATTCCTTTGGAGGAAGTCAAAATACTCCTGCATGTTTAGGCCAAGGCCCGATGAAGGCTCCTCGGTTGTGACTTTGTGAGCTACCCATTTCAAAGTGGTGACGACCCTCTTCCCCTTGTTCACTTTTCATTTCTCAGTTGGGGGCTCTGATGGGGTCATGACCTCGACCATCTCGATCGCCTCAGGAAGCAAAGTGGGGACTAACTCTTATGAAGGCATCTCAGTCAAGGTAGGAGGAGATTGATTTGTAGCAGCAGAAGCTGCAGTAGCATTGGGACCTAATAAGGTTGTAGTGACTTCAAGATCTTCAGGCTCATCAGGAGGTGGCCTTCGAAGGATGAGTTTCACCATGTTCTCGTAGTCTTCAAAACATACTAGACCAATTTCCCTAACTCCACAAACTCTGATCTCTCTCGTGAGCTTGATGTTCAATGCAAGAGTGAGCCTATAGGAACGAAGAAGATCTTTGTCGAATCTCAGATCACTTATAGCAATGAATTGATCAAGTACCTCAACCTCTTTGACTTCTAATATTGACTTTTCCTTGTCAGCCCCAGCTACAAAAAATAAGATAGAACATCAGAAATAATAACATGAATTCATGATAACTTGCATGACCTCAGCTCACTTACCAGGTGTTAGAACAAAACCAAAGCTACAAAGAGGATGCAAAAATGGACATGAAACATAGAACCAATGAGTCTTATAATTCCCTACATTCAATTTGCCTTTGGCATTCTCCTAAGGTAGAACCCTCTTGAAATTGGTATGCCGAGCTGAGAGGTAAAAAATCCCATCTGAATAGGCCATACTCTTAATATTATAGAGGTGGCATAAAACTCTTACAAATGGTAGGGGAGGATTATTTCTCAAGTACACAAGTGCAAGAGAAGTGAGCTAAGAGTAGAAGTTCGGGGTCAGTTGGAATAGGCAGAGCTTCAATCTGTTTAGCAAATTAACAATGTATGGGTGAACCGGAAACCTAAGCCCAGCAGCGAGATGCTGGGTACTAATGGTAACAAATCCCCGAGGAGGATGAGCTGTGTGATCAGCAGGGGAAGGTGCCATAAGATAACAACCTTTAGGGAAGCAGTAATGTTCAACTATACTCCGAAGTTCATCCAGTTCGATGGTCAAAGTGTAATGATTAAAAAATGAGTGATCTGAAGAGCTCTCAATGACCCGCTCCCCCTTACTGGGGTCACGTCGTGGAATAGGTCGTTTAATGACCTCACCGCTCCTAGAGGTCATTTCAACCAAGGTGAATACCAGCTCATCACTTCGAGCTGAGGAGTCAGGCTCGTCATCATTTGTTATTTGGTGATTTTGCTGTTTACGAGCTGTAGCCATCTACATAGAAGGACAAACAGTCAGGTCGCTTCAAGAAGACCATATTAGACAAGTTAAAGCTTCTCTTTACAAGATAAAAAATTTCCTATGCAATAGATCATACATGCCTTAAGCCACCATATCAAAGACCCAGACTATTGAAAACTTGGAAGGATCATCGATGAAGCCTATCAAACTACTAAACCCAGAGAAGACCAAAAGCTAAACCTAGCGATCTATAAACTAAAAACCAGCTAACAATTTTTAGCAGTAAAAAAGGCACTTGTTGCTGGCCTAGGCAGTGCGATATCAGAAACTCATAAAACAGTGTCATTCTTAAAGCAAAAGTTCGAAGAAGGCTTATCATATCAAAGAATAAGTTAGATTCCAGAATGGATGAGGGCGAAAAGGATTTTAGATGAGATGATCGATCCACAACAACAGCAATGACAGGACCAAATGAAGCAGGAGAATGAGACTAGAGATAACTGATTGAGAACTCGTGAGGCAGAAAGTCAATTTTCAAAAGTGAGAGGGAAAAGAGGGGTTTCCTATCTAATATGGCCCTAATGGCCCAGCTATTCAATTTAGAGACTAATCAGTAGCCCATAATCTAACAATCCAAAAAATGACCGAGCTCAGCCATCGTCGTACTAGCAACCATGGGAAAGTGCAAGCAATTAATAGGATAATGATGACATGGGCAAGTGAAACGATGAAATAGAAATTTGAATGATAATATAGCTCATCATAGTCTCTAGCTTTTGCTAGCAAACTCAACTCCAAGTCCGCAGAATGAATTAAGAGCTAAAGGGCTAATGTTATGTATATTTTTTGGTACTATGTAAAATAAGCTGACAAAAGCCCAACAAACAAGTTCAATGGGGAAAGGCTCAACCAACCCATCCATGACCCAGTATCAAGGTCACACAGTAAGGGCACTAGATCACCAGTTACATGCTTAGAGCACAGAATGATGCAAAAGCCCTGGCTCATTAAGTAATGAGCCCCGACTCGCATAGCTAATAGTTCATCCTGTATAAGTTCACATCACCAAATGCGAGCTCGATGTCACTAGCCAAAGGCCAGCAACAACCCCAGAATAGGAGTCCCTACTCGCAATACATGGCATCTCGCCCAGCCAAAAGCTCACCGCGGGTGAACATGAAGCAAGCACTCTCTCATATCCAACTTGTGGGGCCAATCTACAAGAAATAGCTTATAAGAGCCCATGCGCAGAAAGCAGTTTGTAGAAGCTAATTTTGTAGAAGCCATACTTATCAAATACATTTATTATTTAATGTAACAAATTTATAGCTTAGTAAATTACACTTGCAACCTCCCAACCTCTATAAATAGGAGGGGGAGATCATTGTAAGGGAGGGTGAAAAATACATACTAAAACTCTACCAAAGTAGTGGTAAGATCTTTATATTGTAGATCTGCTAGCCAGAATAATGAAATCATCGTACAAAGCTAATATAAACCATTGTGGATGTAGGGGTTTCACTGGCTTTAGCTGAATCACGTTAAAAAACCCTCTTTGCCTTTGTTGTTCTTCCTCTCCATCTCTTCATCTTCTTCCTCTCCATCTCCTCATCTCTCATTTATCCAACTAGTCTGTAGTTTAGGGGTTTCAAGAACTATTCTTGTTGATTGAGATTTAGGTTTACCAAATTTTACCATTAACATAAAGCAATTGAAATTTTCTATTGCCAAAATTAAAAAAGTATCCATCACTGTCCAAAGTAACAATACAAATTAAATTCCTTTTCACAGAAGGTACATAAACAACATCTCTTGAGAACATAATATTTAATCCTAACACTCATATTACCACTAACAAAACTATATTAATAATATTACACTGATAAAGTATAAATATTATTAATAGACCACTATCCTTAATATACCATAATAATTTTTATTTATCAAAATTTTATGCTACTAAGCCCATAATAGGTGAGCACACAATTACACAAAATTTCACTATACAATATAAGTAAATATGATTCCTATATAATTCCAACTTTATGCATATGATCATGCAAAATTCATTTAATAAATAAATAGTATCATAAAATTCTGAAAAAATTACATATATTAACCCAATATATAGGAATCACATAGTAAAATTTTTAAAAAATCAAATTAATACTTAAATAAATTGAAAAAAAAATAAAAAAAATTTTCCAAAAAAGTTTGAAAAACCAAAAAATTTCAACTGGAAGAGCGGAGCACAATGGTGCAATTAGTTTCACCAACAGGTCACCCTAATGCATGCCACATGTGCGAGTAGGTGCCGCACACGATGCTACCCAGCTTCATCTTGTTAACCCGATTTGCCTATTTTAGGTCTAGCAAACCCATTTTCATGCATTGCTTGACTCGGTTCCAATTCAACCATTTTCTCTTAAAATTTTTTATGGGTTTTAATCCTAAAATTGTTCTAATACTAACCTATGCTTTAATTTGAAGAAAAACTAGAAATTGTGCTTTGATTTTACACAAGAAAACCCAAAAAACTAACCTTGTTTTAAATCCTAAGTTTTTCATTCAAATTAGCTATTCCAATTGATGTTTTATCAAATTGATTTAGGGTTTTTATTCTTCATATATTTCTAACACTAACGCAATCATCAATTTGAAGAAACTAACATCAATTACGCTTAATTTTGATGAATCTCCTTTCAAGAAAACCTAGAATGTTCTTCTATGGCTTCTAAAACAAAAATCCAACAAAATTCACATAATTGCAAGAGACCAATTTGTGCATATTGCTCATATAATTCATAGAAAACTATTCACAAAAAAAATTTATAGATTTGTAATTGTAGGACACCAAATTAAACTAAAATTGCTCAAGCATTCTTAATTTTCAAAATAATTAACAATTAAAAATTATCCAACAATAATCATATAACTTCTAAATAAATTCATACAAAATTCAACTGCATTACATGATCAATCTAGCTCTAATACCATTTGAAGGAAAATTTAAAATTAATTGTCTAAATAATCATGTTATGAACATGAAATTTGTGCAAATTAAAATATGTAAAGGAGATTAAAAAAGATTTACCTGAATTTCCATGTGAATTCATGATGCTAGTATCTGATTGATTTCCTCAAAATAAAATTTATCGATCTCCTTTTTATACAGAATGATCTTCACAATAAGATGAATGATCTCCTTTCGAAGCAAGATCATTATTTGCCTTAGCAAGATCTTTATCTCTTGGCCAAGCCATTAGAGAAGGGAAAGACTACCATGAGATTAACAGTTTGGCGACTGGATTAGAGATTAAGGACCTACCTCACTTTTACCAAAATCAAACATACACTAGACCTAAACCATCCATTATAGTAGAAATTTAATAATAACAATGTCCACATCAACTTTAAGATCAAGCTTAAATGTCATCACTAACTCAAGATCATTTTTATCACTTATATGGATTAATAAAATAATTATAATTTGACATTCTTATTAAATATTATAATGTCAAGCTTACTAATAATTTGAAATAAGTAAGTAAAAAAGAAAAGAATTCTATCCAATTGTTGAAAGTTGAAACTAGAAATCCCCACTTGGTTCCAGACATGTAAACTTTGTTAGTTACAAGGCATTTCAACGGCATGTAATAAGAGTTCATCAGAGTACAAGAAAGTTATAGTATACAAGATTGCTCTGTATCTGTAAAGAATTATCATGTACAAGATGCAGGATAAGTTGAATAGGAAGTGGCATTTGCCTAATTTCATGAAGACTGAATATAATTGCTACCCTCCAGCAGGAGAATAGGGCTTCCAAATGGATTAATTTATGAATACAGGCAAGTAATTCAACAACTAAAGCCAATGCATGCCTCCAAATAATGTGATAAAACAATCAAGGTGCTCCTCCATTTGCTGAAGTGAAATAAATAAAAATTATTAAAAATGAAACGAAAAAAATTAAATATTTAAAGATTGTAAAAAAATTATTAAATAATGAAAGGTAAGGAATTGGCCACTGATAGAGTTGGGAATTTCATATACAAATTAAAGATTTTTAAGAAGTAGAAATGAATGCATATTCACATATAAGTAGAGCCTTACTTTAAAACATAAAATATTCCTAACAATATAAGCTCGATGACAAGGCATTTTGGGACATCCCACAGAATTGGACTGACAGTAATAACGCATTAAAGACAAATTATGCACTACCCTCTCAATTCAGACCACCGATTTCAATTGAAACACATCCAAATGAAATTCTTTTCTCCAGAAAATTTCATTTACAGCTGCCAATACAAGGCCAATTCTACAATCCAAAGTGAACGTCTACTTTGCGGACTATAACGCTTCTTATCTACTGTCATAGCATACGTTGCTAGCCAAAGGAAAAGCTTTATCCTTCCAGAAACTGCCACTTCCGCCATGGGAGTTTCCACCCCTCCTTCATCCCTCATGCTAACACAAGCTGCCTCCTCTGTTCAATCACAGAACCTCACTTCCTCCGTTCGCTGCTTCAATCCCAAGCCTCTCTTCAGAGCTTTCTCTGCCTCCCCTTTGGTCTTAAAGCCAACTCTAAGGGATTCGAGCAGGTGGGTGGATGCCAATTTGCAGAAAGATGCCGACTTTAGGTCTTGCCATGGAGTTGTGGCGGCTGCTTTGACGGCCGAGGCTGAGATTGCGGCAGAGACTGAGGCAGTGGAGGGTAGTGACGAGGCAGCAACGAATGCTGCTACTGAGCCCAGGCCAAAGACAGCAAAGGCTGCTTTGCCTCTCAAGATTACAAGGGTATGTGCAAAACTGTATGCTTTATGTTGGTTTTGTTGTGATTAAAGGGCATATCTGAATGCCCAGTGTTCATTTGTTTGGCAGATGATGATTTCCGCTCGGTTTTTACATATTCATTTGTTAATGAAATCCTTTTAGAACAACGAACTTGTCTAGCATTTTATGAAACTCTTTCTTAGTTTTTTCCATCATTCGAGCTGAACTAACATTTCAACTCAACTTTGATTTAGCAGAATTTATCTTCGAATGTTTGTGAATCTTTTATTCAATTTGTGTGCCAGGTCCATAGTTGGTCCTTTCTAATTTAAAAAGAATGAAAGAAAGTAGAATTTTTATTCAAGTCGGTAGATGAAAGAAGAAAAATGCAACTCAAAGTTGTAACAAGGTTACTTCATTGTTACCTGAGAAAAATATCTGTGACCCATGACCACAGTAACAAGATCACGTTAAAGATCTATTCTAATTTATGGATGGGACCAAATACACATAATTTCCAGAACTTAGCATATCTCTATGCATATACTGTTTTATTACTTACTCAATTTTGATTGTTTCATACTTTCTATTATGTTTTTATACCCTTTATGTGAAGTTTAATCATAATTTAATATCTCACCAGGGGAGGTCTAAAAGATTCTTGGAAATTCAGAAGTTGAGGGAGATTAAACAAGAGTATGACCTTAAGACTGCAATATCTTTGGTCAAAGAAACAGCAAACTCAAATTTTGTTGAAACAGTGGAAGCCCATTTGCGGCTCAACATTGACCCTAAATATAATAATCAACAACTACGTGCAACAGTGAGTTTCTTGCTCGTTGCTTGATTTTTGATAAAAACCTTCCTTATTATTATGAATACAAATGAAAAATTACATAAGTAAGTTCTGGATCCATCATCAACTCTTTTTTAATAGGTAAAGCTTCCCAAGGGAATTGAAAATCCTGTTAAAGTGGCTGTTCTTGCTCAAGGTACAAATACTTCTCAGTCCTAATCCTCATTCTTAATTGGTCCCAAATTTCTATAATCAACAAAAAATTTGTATTCTTATAAGATGCATGGAAATATATCTGATATGTGAACCTCCATCACAGATGGGCATAAGATGATGGTTTTACCTTCTAAAACAAGTGGACATTGTCCCAATCAGGAATTTACATCCTACAACTTTACATGTTTTTGTGTCCGCACATGGAAAGGTCACATCATTTTGCATACTGCATTGAGTTGATTAATATTTAATAATGTTCATATAACTTAAGCAGAGGAAACTTTTATTTACCAATGTCTTATTCCCATCATGCATTTACTCTTGCATTGATATTGATGGGAGTTACTTCCATCTACTCTGCACTGAAATTGATGGAACTCCTTCTACTTTGCATTGAAACTCATCAAACTACCTCATTCTTGAGTAAACTATGGGTTGCTATAGTCATATGTAATCCCCTGTCATCTAGACACTTGTGCAAATGATTATAAATTTACTCCCTTTGGTATGATCCTCCTAGCAACATAGTACTTTTTAGGTTGCATATTTATCACTAAACTGTCTGTTTCTAGAGTGCACCTTTTGCCTTTCAACCGTAAGTCCATAGACTGTCTCTTGCATCAGTATTTAGCCCTCTTTTGAGTCAGCTGTTTGCTTACTTCAGTAAGCCTTCCTTCTATATAAATGTGTTCCTGATTTGAGCGATGGGATTGAGTCATTTGAGCTTGTACTTAGGCGAGAAATTTCAAGGGTTTCAGTCATTTCTCCTTTATGGAAGGAAAATGAATTTATGAATAGTTTATGCTGAGTTATAGTGTTGAAAAATGGAATTGCAGATTTTAATTGGTTTCCTTCTTGTTTGCTATGTGAAACTCATTAGTAGTTAAACTTGTCGATCTGCTAGATTGATAGTGCTTGGCAATCACTTTTCAAGCTATAAGCAAATAAGGAAAGACATTATGGTTCATACTGTTAACTCTTTCTGTTTGGTATCTCTTGAACCATCTGGTGGTTTTAGTTACTTACTGCTGATGGGTGATGTGTTTATGAATAGCTATTGCTACTTAGCTTCTCAATCTCAAGTCATTCCTCAATGTGCATTGCAACAATGATTAATGGTAGCAAAACTTGCATGATTCATTAGCCCATTAACCTAGGGAAAGTCCAACTTGCCTAATTATATACACAGGTTGTATTTGGGCTACTCATATTCATGTTTTCTTTTTCACTTTACGGTTGAGTAATGGACTAACTGCAGGGAATTAGGGATATATATTTATTTGGGCAGGCGGGTAGGTATTGAAACCCTTGTAGTATAAGCATTTAGTAAAATGCTTCTAAATATTGTCTGTGGATACTTAAACAAGATCTATGCATAGGACCTCACTAGAGTTATATTTGATATTTGCATGTAAAAGAATTTTCCTTTTTGGTCTGTAACTGAACTTCAGTAATGTATAGTTTAGTTTTAAAACCAAGTAGCTAAATTAACTGGTGAATAAATGTTTAAATGGTAAATGAGATAATTATAATCATAAAAACAAGAATTATTTGTGTAGATTAAAATGATTGCTCCAGAAATACCTGTTCATGTATATTCCTAGTCAAAAGGCTCAGATAGTATATGTACATTTTTAAAGAATTAAAATATATATTTTTGAAATAAAAATAGTTGTCAGATGAAGACCAACTTCCAAGGTATGAGGGATGGTTGCACATCTCCCTTAATGACCTGTTATTGGTCCAGCTGGGTTTCATGTTTTATTTGTTTAGAATCAAATGGACAAAAGGCCATTTGCTATCCTACAATTTGCTTGCATATCCCACCACCTAAGAGCCATGATTTAATAATTTATTTCTTCTTGTTTTTGTCTCCTCTAATCCAAACTTTATTTCCATAGGAGAAAAGGTTGATGAGGCGAAACATGCAGGGGCTGATTTAGTTGGTGGTGGGGACCTGATAGAACAGATAAGAGGTGGATTCATGGATTTTGATCTATTGATTGCTTCTCCAGATATGATGATTAAGGTGCTACACAGATTATCTTGATTTAATTTGTATTTATGTTTTCCCTTCATTTTTTTTTTTTCTTATAATTTGCTTCCCTATTGTATTTTATACAACCCATGATTTAAGGTAATCTGAATAAGTGGTCTGAAGAGTTGGTCATTAGGTGAATCGGTTGCAAATCATGATCTTTAATATGAATTGAAAATATGTGCTAATCATGATCTTTTACAGCTGGTTACTGGTTTAGAAACCCTGATCTTCATTATTGTTCTTTGGACACATGGCACAGTATGTGCTTGATGTGGACTGGTATAGAAGTATCTCAGTTTTTCTGTAGTCCTAATAATCTTTTGCAAGTGAATACTGTAATTAGATGGCATATATGAGATGCAAACCAACTGCACTGACCTATATGATGCGCTGTGGGAAAATCACTTGATTTTTTGTTAATATAATTAGTGATCACTCTAAGGTTACCAATATGTTCCAATCTCTGTGGGAGCTGCTCTTTCTTGTGCCTTTTTCTTTTTTTTTTTTTGGATGGGGTGTTTCTTTATAATTCCTATGGTTCCTGCTTTGTGAACTGAAGAGTTTTTTTATAAGATGCTCTTTTCTGCTCCAAATCATATTTTGGTGAACTGAAGATAAGTTGATTGTGATACTATAAGGTTTTTTTCCTTGCTCTTGGAAGCTATTGTGCTTAGCTCTTTGTATATGTTTTTGGCCTTTGATAAATTGTCCAAGTGTGCAGAGCTCAGTGATTCAGTAAAATGATGCTATGTAATCAGCTATTCATGAAAGAAATTCTCTTCATTGTCAATGTTGATTGTGTCAGGTCGCCAGCTTAGGGAAAATTCTGGCGCCTAGAGGTCTTATGCCAAATCGAAAAGCTGGAACTGTTACAGCCAATATACCTCAGGTGTATAATCCTTTTCTTCTTTGCTTTCTTTCTTAGTTCACTTGCTATGGACATGCTTTCTTTTTTTCCTTTTTCTTTTTTTTTTTTTTGAACCTTCCATTTTTGTTATTATCTTCTTAATTAATCCTTTTCATACAAAACATAGCCATGTGCTTACAGACTTATGATATCAAAATTTTGTTTCCTTTCACCGTGAAACAAAATTGTTTCCTTTTTCTTTGGAAAATTTGAGGAGGGATTTCAACAGCTTCGAGAGAGTTACTCTTATGACAAAGTGGCAAGTTGTTTTAAAGAAAGTCTACTGTTCGTTAACCACAATGTGTTAAATTTCACTTTGCAGGCTGTAGCAGAATTTAAGTACGGAAAGCTTGAATACAGGGCAGACAAAACTGGAATTGTTCACTTGCCTATTGGAAAAGCTAACTTCCCTGAGGAGGACCTTCTAGTAAACTTGGTCACTGTTGTGGTATGTTCTTGCTGGAGCTGCCTGTATAAATTCATTTCACATATATATAAATGCTTAATTCATTGGCCTAATTTTACAGAAATCGATAGAGGCAAATAAACCGCCAGGCATTATACGTGTATACTGGAGAAGTGCGCACATATGTTCAGCAATGGGTCCTTCCATTAGACTAAATATCAAGGAAGTGCTGGATTACAGGCTTCCATGAAGTGTTTGAAGAAGAGTAAAGCAGTAAATTCTTGTTTTGGTTCATTCATTCAGTCAGTTTCCTGGGTTCTTGGGTGAGATTTTGCCAATTAGTCAAAGATAATAGGAAAATGTCACACAGAAATGAACAGAGGGGGGATGCCTTGATATGGTTATATCTGAAGTCTTCCCAAAAAATAAGCACACTTGTATAGTCTTTGATCCTGGCTCAGAATAATAGAATATTTCAAATTTTATCATATTCTCTCTTTCTTGATTACAAATTTTCGATCTCTTCTTCCTACTCGACTTGAGGTGCCTCGGCTACTTTGTTCATTCTAGTTGCTGCAGTTGGCATGGGCTATAAATCATGACACCAAATATATTGCATGAAGAGCACAAAAAAAACTTGAACTAGTTTATAGTTGAATAATTGCTCCATTTTGGGACACATCCTAAAAACAACACAAGTTTGCTCCTAAGAAATGCTTCAAAAAAGTTCCCACCAATTATCAATAATGATTAGTTTGAATTATTAAATATCCATCCAAGATGTAAGTTTACAAATATATATACATAAAACTCCTAAATGAAAAGAAAGAAATAAGGAGAAAAATTTGTATAAAAAATAAAAAAATATTTATTAAAATAAAGAAAATGATCTTTTAATTTGACGGAGATAATTCTTTTTGATTTGATAAGTCATCTATAATATTTATTAACTTTGATTTGGTGAAGAGAATCTCTGTTAACTTGATAATTGTTCAATAATAATATCTCTTTTTATGATTTTTTTTCGTAATATTATCTAATACTTATCTTTAAGAAAATTATAACATTTCACTGTTATTAAAAGTAACTTTCTTAAACTAATAAATGTTACTTACTCCCCTACAGAAACATATGAGAACTTAATTACTACCATGATATAGAAAAGTTATTAAGTTTCTTAGGATGTTGAATGTTGAAAAGAGTTATTATCCACTATTAAGAAACTTACTGCATTTTAATGATCATGTTGCTTATTAACCTAAAGAAATATTTTGAGAACTAAGTTACCACCTAAGTTTATGAATATTATTTCCATGTTAGAAAAGTTGTAACTATTTACAAGAAAATTACAATATTTCATTAATTATGTTCTTCATTTATCAAAGGAAATATCTGTGAAATTAGCCACTACCAAAGTTTAATAATTACTTCCCATGTTTGAGAAAGGTACTAACAGACTTTAAGAACGTTATTATTTTCAAAACTAATGAAAATTACAATCAAAAACTAGAAAATGTTACTCTCTCCCTTTAAGAATTATTTAAGAACTTAATTACTATCATGGTTTATGAAAGTTACTTTAGATGTTTGACAAACTTACTGCTTGATTTTAAGAAAGTTAGTACATTTTGCTGATTATTTTCCTCTTTCAAATGAAAATCTTAAAAATTAGTTATTAGTAAGGTTTGGACAAGTTACTCTCTATGTTAGAGAAAGTTACTACATGACCTTAATAAACATTGTTCAAGTAGTAACTTTTTCGAGGATAAAATGTAACTTATCCAAACATTATTAATAATTAATTTTGTTAGATATTTCTTTATATGAATGAATAAAATGAATAATAAAATATACTTTCTTAAAATGAGATAGTAAGTTTATTAAACATCTGAAGTAACTTTTCTAAATCATGGAAGTGTACTTCCTTTAACCTTGATATTAACTAATTTGTTATGTATTTCCTTTCGTGAATGGCCATGATTAGTGAAATGTTAATGTTTTTGAAGTTAGGTGGCAACTTTCCTTACACAAGAAAATAATATTACTAACCTGAAGTAGAAATTTTATTCTCATATATTTCTCTTGGTTAACAAGTAATATGATTACTAAAATGTAGTAATTTTCTTAAAATCAAATAGTAACTTTCTCAAACATCTTAAATAATTTTTCTAAACCATGGAAGTAACTAAGATCTCAAATATTATTTTAAAGGAAGGAGTAACATTTTTCAGTTCAAGAAAGTTACTTGCATTATCAGAAATATGTTGTAATTTTTTAAAAGATAAATGATAACTTTTTTAAAATATAGAAATAACTTTTATAAACTCACGTGGTAATTTAGATATTTCTTTAGATGTATAACATAATCAATAAAATTTGGTTATTTGCTTAAAGTCACATAGTAATAACTTAAATCACAAGGATTGTATGATTACTTACATTTTAGTGACAACAAAGCTAGACTTTTTTTTTTTTTAACATACAATAAAAGTGAGAGTTGATAAATGTTGATCCCACGATATGAAATATTATCTATTTAAATAGAGAAACACATTTTGACTCATTCTTGCATACAAGTGAAAGTACTATTAGTTATAAAAGTAGCATTTTTCATCACATACCAAATATTTTGAGACAATTACTTTGGCCAAATAATGATTTGTCCCAATAAAGAAATTCACCATCTAGTGTAAAAAATAAAAAAAATAAGTCTTATCAAATATTTTAAGAGCAACTAAAGCAATTGTAACACCCAAAATATTAAGAAAAACAAAAAAAAAGAAAAATTGAAATAAAATTTTATACTTTGAAAGGATTAAACTGAAAGATTAAACTAAAAAGTTTTTAGGGACTAAATTGTAAAGTTTCAATTTCGGGTGGGGCAAGTTTTAGAATAAGAGAAAGTTGAAAAAAATATATATAATTGTGTGACCTGTTTAGCAGGTTGCCGGTGGGGAGGGGCTTTATTTTTTTCGGAGAAGACTCCAGAAACGCAGGAGGAGCCCCCCCGAGTCCTCCGTCCCTCCGTCCTCCTCAACCGCGAAGCCCGGCGATTTCCGGAGCTCTTCGACGTCGGAGCAGTCCGGCCCTCTTGAAATGACCGGCATGGCACCGAAAGCGGTGGAGGCGAGCTGAGGACGCGCGCAAGAAGCCCGGCGTTCTCCCCCTCCGTTCGCGAGCTTCTTCCCTGGGTGGAGCTTTTGGAAGCTCGTCTTGACGCCGGCGAGCATTTCCGGCGTGACGGCGTCCGTTTTCAGCTTAAGGAAGCCCCGGTGAGTTCTTTCCCCCTTTCTCGGCCTCTTCCATGGCTGAAAATCCCTCTTTTCTTTCTTCTTGATTCCGGCGGGAGTTGGCTCTCCTCCGATG
>JANHAO010006730.1:0-20970 GCA_026873985.1 Saraca asoca
AATAGTTAGGCATCTTACCAACTTTACCTATTCCAATCACTTTTCCTTTAGCATCATCTCCAAAAGTTACTTTACCTCCTATGATTGATGTGAGAGTGATAAAGTTATTTCTATTCCTTGTCATATGACAAGAGCATCCACTGTTAAGGAACCGCAAATTACTTCTTTTCCTCCTACAATCCTGTAAAATAGAGATTATACTTACTTTGATGGTACCTAGTTGATCTTAGGTTTAGATCTATTAGGTAACAATGAAACATTCTCTTTGAAACTAGATGCTTTAGGTAGCCAAATCAGTTTTTCATTTGGTCTTGGAATTTAGGTGCCATTTTTAAATGGATAGAATTTAATATGATGACCTCTATGATTGCAATAAAAACAGGTGATGTAATGAAAAATTCTCTTTATCCTTGATTGTTTATAACCTAAACCAACTTTGTTTTGAGTACCTTTTTGATTTTCTAGCATTCTATTCAGTTTCACATTACTATCAGCAAATCCTTGTAATGCTTTATTCAATTTTTCTATTTCAATTTTGTAAGACTCACAATGATCGCATACTTTACTCTCACTTAATAGTTTCTCAGCTAAGATATTCAGATCACTATTTTCTTTTTCAAATTGCTTAACCTTTTTAAGTAATTTTTCCATTCTGAATTCTTAATTACTTTAACTCCTTATTGGCTTTTGTCAATACTTCATAAATTTCTTCATACAAATCATCAAATTCATTATTAGTTCCGACATCAGTTTGATTATTGGATTTACTATCAGTATCACTAACATAAGAGCCATAGAAAAATGAAGGATATTTCAATACCTCTATGTATTCATTGTGTTTGGCCGTGAGACAATGTTGTCCTTTTTTTCTGGAATCAACCTCAATTCTCCCAATGTATGTAGTCTCCAAAGTATCTAGGATTTCCTTTGCTATTGCATATTCAAAAATTCTTTCAAACTCATTAGTATACAATGAATTAGTAACAACCCATTTTATTTTGGATGCAAGGAGATGTTTTCTCCTTTCCTCCTCATTCCACAACAATTTAGATTTATGCAACAGAATTCCATTAATAGATATTTTAGGACATTAATAACCTGATTCTAAAAGTTCTAACATGTCTACATTTAATGCTTCTATAAAAGACTTAATTTTATGTTTCCAAAAAGCAAAATTTTCACTATCAAAAGTAGAGGGACTGTTCAAAGATGGATAATTAGGCAACATAGTCAATTTAGAATCCATAATTTTATTAAAACAAAGAGTATCAAGAGCCAAAGCTCTGATACTAACTGTTGGTTTCAAAAAGTAACAAGAATTAAGATCTTGCCCTTATTCCCTTAGAGGATTTTTATACTCTTTATTTATTCTAAATGAGTTTAACAACTAAGTCAATTGTAATATAATTGTTAACTTTAATTTGTAAGTAAATGCACAGCAAAAGACTTTCTTATATCAAATCATATGATTAACAATTAAGTTGTCTATTAATTGAAATAACAGAAAATATCATATTGTAGATTTAATACGAAAATAGAAAATGTGCAGAAGTATTAAAGGTAGTATTGAAAAGATCAAGGCACAAAATTTTTAAGTGATTTAACTTGAATTGAAATCGCAATTCGAGTCTACATCTACTGGATCAATCTTTAACTAGATGATCTTGCACAACAGTTTTACAATGAGAATTTTTACAGGGCTCTTGTAGACTTATGATATAAAAATTCTATATCTTTATCTAACTATGATCAACCTCATAACTATGAAGATTGACAAGAATTCAATGCATCTCCTACCAATCATAATCAACTTCATAATTCTAGAAGGATGCAAAAGGAAGATCAACCTCTTTATTTGTATCTAGATTCCTAATACTTAGAAATCTAAAATAGAAGTAAAGATTTAAGTTAAAGATACAATACTTTCAATTGAGATGAGAGTCTCAATTATCTAAGGTGAATCTTTCAATAATTTGATCCCAGATTGATTGAATTGATGGAAAACAGAGAGATAGTAAGATCAGGTTTAAGCTCTGAGATTTTCTCTATTTTTATCACAATATATTATGAAAACAAATGAGGTTTGGTCTATTTATAGTTGAAGTAACCAACATTTAAAAAAACTAATTTTCAATCCTTGAATCAATTAGTGAATCGATTCGTAGCGATTATAACAAATTTGTAACTAACTAATTGATTTATAAATTAATGTAGCTTATGAAGAAATTCATTACCGAATTGATTAATGAATCAAATTATAGTCTTTTGAAAATAGATGTTGCATTAATTAAAGAATTGATCTAGAAAAATTCCAAACCTTCAGTAAGAAAAGTTTTCTTCATGAATCAATTCAAGTTCATTTCATAAGTTTTTCAACATGAATTAATTCACATAGTGTAAAATTGTTTTTATAAAAGTTTAACTTGTGAAAGAGCATATAAAAGCTTTGTTTGAAAACTTTTGATTTAAAGCTCATTTTAAAACTAATTATTTGCTATCTCAAGTTAAGTTGTTTTATAAATCATAGTTGGATCAAATAAATTTAGAATTCATTACAAAAGATCCTATGAAATCAAATAAAGAATATTAAGTTGATGTGGATCTCTCGAGCATTACTTGATCAACTTTGAACCTGTAAAACTAACAAACACTTAAACACATAGTTTAGATTAAGATATTAAGCAAGATTATTTTTCAACATCAAAACTGAAGAAAATAAGCTAGCTAGGCTAACAAACATCACCTTTTCCACTAAAGTTCTTATGTTTTCCTTCAAATGTTCCCTTCTTTATGACATACTTGCCAATTTTGTTTCCCTCTAGTTGCCTTGTTTCTAGCACTTTCTTTGTTAGATCTGTTATTTTTTTATCAACCAATTTTGTTGCATGTTCCCTTTTCAATTGTTTTTCTTCAATGTCTTTCTCTAGAAAAGAGGCTAGATAGTGATATTTGCTTCTTATAAAAAAAAAGTCACGTTATAGAAAAATGGGTTGGTCAGATAGTAGCTCTAACTTGGATGTGGATCTTGATGCCATGGAAAAGGACATGTAAGAGGCAGTCTACAACTGTGGCCGTAGGGGACCAATAGTAGAACTAGATCCTCATATTCTTGAGGAAAGCAGAGCAAAGTGGTCCAAATTTTTTATTAGGTATCTGCTTGATGACAGACCTTTCTTATCAAGTGCATGCAAATAATGCTTCAAGTTACATGGAATTTAAGAAGCAATTTCCAAGTAATTGGTAAGGAATGGCAGTTTTATATTTTGTAATTTGATAATGAAAAGGATAAAGAGTGCATCTATGCCAATAGACCTTGGGTAGTACAAGGAGCTTTATTGGTTTTTGTCCACTAGAGGCCAAATTTAGTGTTGAGCAGATTTAATCTAACTAGCATGTCTATTTGGGTGCAATTATAGGGTGTACCCTTTGAAGATCATACACTAGATTTTTCGAATACTTGGGTTTTATGGTTGGATCAGTGGAATGGATCGATTGGCCAATGGGAAACCTATGATATTGGAGGTTCATTAGAATGAGAATTTGGGTGAGTCTAGAAGCACCTTTATTTATAAGAATCATGCTGAGATTAAATGGTGGCAATTGTATTTGGTTGCAATGCAAGTATGAGAAATTGTTTCGATACTACTTTTCTTGTGGGAGAATAGGACATAAGGTAAACGCATACACATAGACTCCAAAACAAATTAATACTTTCATGCATATACAGTTACATAGAGCCAGGACAATATTTAATGCGAGCACTAGAGTTGATATGACTGAAGTTTACTTTGCAAGTGATGTTAGAGCATTTGCTAATCACCCATTTTGAAAAACTTCCTTTGTTCACCTCATTTATGACAATAGGGAACTACACAATCATCCTTATGATGTCAGAGGGGCTGAAACAAATAAAGATTCTGATATTTATTCTATGGACTCACCAACACCTACTTTACCTATAACTGAACCCTTGAATGATAGGGATTTTACTATTCTAGGGTGGATGCAAGACTAACCCAGTGGAGGACAATATAAACTCTAAGGATGACAGACAGGTGGAAGGCCTAATCCATATCCATAATTAAGTGAATGATAACCCACTAGACATTCATAACAACCAATTCCCTATTGTAGACATATATATAATGGAAAACTTAAGCTTAGGAGCAAATCTAGCTTTAAGAAACATTTAGATAACATATGGACAAATGATGTTAACCAATGGTAATTTAATTCAAGAAGGAGCTGAGTCTAGTAAAGACGCATCCATTAAAGTCCAAGCCCTAAGTTTCAGCTTCAATGTGGCTCAAGAAGGATTTGAGATAGAAAACTCACCAATTGAAGCCACCGGTGATTATGTCCTATCAATAGGTAGAGAGATTGATCTTATTCTAGAATGGGATCATCTATTTGGGTTGCAGGATATCAACCAACAGCTAGTAGAATGTATGCACAAATTTATGCCAACTAGGCATATCTTAGGCTTCTTATTACTTATTCTAGATGGGGGGTAGGCATTCATATAACTATTTAAAACTTTAATAGAATTACTCACGTCCACAACAATTTTATGCATAGACTAGGATCAAGGGGATCTTTCTTAGCGAATCCTCTAAATTGGTTTTTTGCAATGACCATATGGTTCTTATGGAGTATAACTTCAAGTTTGATTGGACAAGGCAGATCATTTAGTTAAAATATTTCATATTCAGGTGGTAAGCACTTTGTGGTCATAGAAGAAACAGTGGACAACAGGCACATTGCTAGGCAAGTTATGAATAGAGGAATAGAATTTTCTCAATAGAGTTCAAAAAGGAAAAAGATTAAACATAATGCAGATCCATATGCTGATGCTAGCAGTATTATGATTAAGGATACTACAAATAGCTTTAAGCTAGGATTATTTTTGCAAAAAATACAATTTGTTGAGTGTGTGCCAATTTATACTAGGAATGATAGGTTATCAATTAGTGGAGTTTGCATTAAGAAGATTCAGGATAGCCATATACTAAATGAAAATTAGTCTAGTGAGCCTACCTCAGAAAATTTTGATGTTCCAATGGAACAGGATACCAATAATCTCATATGCAACATACGACAAGAAGGTACACCTGATGTTGCTACCGATGAAATGGAGTTAAAGGCTGTATTATTGGAGGTTATTCAAAAGTTTACTTAACTAGTTATAGGGTTCTAGGAAGCTGACCCTCATCAACTTCCTTAAGCATCATAAGAGCTATGGTATGGAACTGTTAAGGATGGAGCTATGACTCGACAATCCAAAAATATAAGCAACTTCTTAGAAAGTATATGCCATATTTTGTTCTTATATCATAAACTTTGTAACATGTATAAAGGGTTTTAAGGTTCTTTCAAGGGTTAGGGTATGCAGAAGTTCTGGGGTTGGATACTAAGGGACATAAGCGTGGTCTATTATAGACTAGAAAAGCAGGATTTATGGGTTTCACAGTGCATCGAACTTAACATTGGGCCCAAATCAAGGTTTAATAATCAGATTCAACTGAAATACTTTTAACTGGTTTTAATGGAGGTGACATAAACTTTGGGACTTTATTCGAAAGACAGGTCTTCAGATTCAGAGTCCTTAGCTATTGCTTGGTGACTGCAACCAAGTGATGTGTGCAAATGACAAAGTTAACTCAAATCCTAACCTAGAAGGTGCAACTAACTTTTAACAAACTATATACCATACTGGCTTTATGGAGCTTTGTTCCTCCAAAGTGTGGTATATATAGTCAAATAATAGGGTTGGGTATACTTTTGTAATGTAAAGACTTGATGGGACTTTTTATAATGGCAGATCGCTTTTTCAGTATCCCTACTCTCATTTGTTATGTTTACCAATATTAACATCATATCACGCCCCAATTATAATAAACACCAATAGAGATCATCCTTGAAAAAAACATATTTTTGAATTCTAGAATATGTGGTTAACCTATGCTAATTGTAAGAATATAGTTAAAAAAACATAAGCAACATATCATATTGGCTTTACAACATACCAGTTAGTTGGTAAATTAAACGAAACTAAAACAAAATTAATTTAGTGGGATAAAGAATGCTTTGGCAGGCTTGAGCTTAAAATATATAACTTAGAATAACAATTGCAATCTGTACAAGGTTAACCTCATGTACTTAACCAACAGATATAGAAATAAATTAGGCAAGAAATGGAGTATCTTTTGGCTTGTAAGGAGATTTAAATGGCATAAAAAGACTCACCAAATGTGGCTAATTAATGGGGACAAATGCACCAGATACTTTCATTTGGTGGTTAATGAAAAATAGGCTAAAAATAGAATCTATGGAGTGCAAGATTTTGAAAGCTAATAGCATTATGATTAATACGAGTTAAAATCATTGGGCAAATAGTATTTCCAAAGGCAGTTCATAAATAGTGGTTATGTTCTTCACACTATAGACTTAGCTACAATAAGAGTTCCTAGACTAAACCAATCTCATATAATTGACTCATGAAACTTTTCACTGCCAGTAAAATGAAACAAATGGCTTTCAAACTGAATCTAGATAAGGCACCTAGTCCAAATGGGTTCCTTTTTAGGTTTTACCTATAGTTTTGGCCTATAGTAGGGCAACAAATATTAGACATGATCTTGTCATTTTTGGAAATAGGGTACCTCCTAAAAGCCTTAAACCAAACCTTAATCTATTTAATTTCAAAGGCCAACAACAGATAACATATAGTGATTTTAGACCTTTAAGTCTATGCTATGTTGCTTGCAAGTTCATTTCCAAAGTCTTAGTCAATAGGCTTCAAAAAGTGCTATAAGACATTACATCCCCCCTATCAAAATGCTTTGGTAAAAAGAAGGCAAATTGGTTATAATATCATTTTAGCCTTAGAACAAGTTTAGTTTATGAGGAAGTGCAAGAGTAAGAAGGAATTTTAGGCAGTTGTGAAGATAAACTTCCAGAAGCCTTATGATTGTTTGTCTTAGAAGTTTATTCAGGAGCTTATCTATATGGAATTTCTTGACTTATGGGTGTAGCTTCTTATGCAATATATCACAACAATTATCTACAAGGGCCTCGTGACTGGTGGGCCCATTAATTCTATTACTCCAACCAAGGGAGTGAGGCAAGGTGATCCAACCTTATCTTATATTTTCATTTTATAGGCTAATGTGCATTCATGTATGCTCCGACAGCCAAAATTGAAGCATGAAATTAAGGGTATTAGGCTTAGTAGGCATGCTCTTTTAAGTAACCATCTACTATTTACTTATGATCTTATCCTCTTCTTCAAGACCACCACTAACAGCTACAATAAAATTATAAGTTTGCTAGGCTTTTGAACAAGCCTTAGGATTGCACATCAATAAATCTAAGTTTGAAGTATAGTTTAGTCTAAATACCCCAAGATTGCTAAGAAGAGATCTATCCAATTAACTTGGAATTAAATTGGTTCCCAATTTTTGTAGATACCTGGGTACTTACATTGATGATCCTAAATGGAAGAAAGATATAGGGAGGGAGATTGTGGACAAGGTTAGTAAAAACTTCAGGGATGGAAAGCCAGATTACTTTCACAGGTTGCAAGGCTAACCTTATGCAAAACAGCCTTACAAAATCTACCAACGTATCATATTGCTACTATATATTTGAATAAGTCTCATTTACTTCAGCTAGAGATAAACATAAAATGGTTTTGGTGGGGGGAGACTAATAACCACAAGAAGCTTTATCTTTTATCATGACGGCATTTAACAAGGCTTGTAAGCTAAGGAGGACTAGATCTAAAACATATGGAATGTCTCAATAAAGCCTTACTTGCCAATTAAATGTGAATGGTAGTGTCCAAACCTACTAGTATGTTAAGCAAGTTGATTACTCAAAAGAATGGTAGAGGCAATAATGAGGATATTGACAGGAGACACTCTAATGGGAATTGGAGGCGGAAAGCTGTGCAAGATAATGTTGATCTTATAATAAGCAGATGATTTTAGGAAATTGGAATAGGTGAGAATGTTCCCATTAGAACCAAATTTTGGTGAAATTTTGTAAGGCTAGGCTCCAAAGAATTGACAAAGTGCAACACCTTAAAGGAAGAGAAGGATTTTGGAAGGTAGATTTAGTTAGAGCTACCTATGGGAACTTGGAGTATCATAAGGTTTTCAACACACTTACCTCCTTTCATGGACCCAAAGGTTGGTTAGCATGGGCAGAGTCAACTATAGGCTTATACTCTATCTAAAGAGGCTACCAATTATTGACATAGATCTTCAATGTTGATTCTAACTAGCACCAATTTCCTTGGACAACAATCTGGAAATTACTTCTGCCATAGAGAGTGACTTTATTCTTATGGAGAGTGTGTACTAGATCCTTACCTATCAGCACCACCTTCTTTGCTAGACATGTATAAGTCCCCACTATATCCTAACTTTATCATGTAGGAGAGGAAACTGTGAAGCATTTGTTCATTCAATGTCCTTTTATGAAGGCAGTTTGGTTTGGTTTCAGCTTGTCAATATGAGCTAATTCTCTCCATCCCCAATATATGATTCATTAGGTAAAGTTCAATCTAATGGCAAGCCATTAACACCTTTAGGTAAATCAAGAACTAATATGTCTGTTAGCAATAATTTTATATGCTATTTGATACATGAGAAACAGGGTAATATTCCAAGGCCACCATCCAGATGCATTTGAGACTTTGATGTTGATTAGAATGTAGCAAACTAGAATAACCTCACTGCAACTCCAGCATCACAACAGGGCAAACCTCTGGACACTTGCCCAATACTTAACCAAACAACATGGGGCCATGTCAACAATCCTGAGATATGTATATTGCTTGATGTTGCTAAGAAAAAGGTTCAGGGTAGAAGGATTTACTATAATAGGATTTTAGTCAAGCATCATGTCACTTATCTAAGAGCATGTCTTTATTAGAGAACTAGCAACATCTCCAAAGCTATGACATTGCTACTAATATTCAAGGATCTTCTAAAGCTTTGTCAACATGATATTCCAACCCATATTATTCTTTTTATTAAGGCTCATATGTTGAGAAACTACTTCAAAGGATGCAACAAGCTTCATTGTCAAATGACTCCAATCTAACATGGCATTCAGTTACAATAGCAGAATCATGGGATAGTAGTCCAAATTCAAGTATTTCCTAATCAAGTTCCTTTAGCTAGAATTCTAAGATTGACCAAAAATATTACGTTTGCAGCATTAAATAGGTAATATTTCTACACTCTGTAATAAACCTCTATGTTTCTTGGCAACATAAAAGAAAAAAAAATCAAGAAATCAACATGGCCAGTCTCGATTGGTAAATACTAATTAAAATCTATGGTCATCACATCCAAATTATCTTTAAATAAAGTAATAAATGGGAAACGGAAAAAACTTTGAATTGTTAAGTAGTCAAACATTTAAAATTTGTTTTTCTTAAAAATCGAAACTAATTAAGATCAAATATAAGGAAAAATTTGTGCTTGTGTATGGGTATGAAATATTAATACTTAAACATGAGTATTATCAATTCATAAATGGTAAAAGAAAAATAAAAGGGATAACTACACGAGTATGAGAGAGATGCCACTCTACAATACCATTTTTGTCTTACGCCTCGAAATATATAACATATATATTGAAACTTATACAAAGTTAATTAATTCATTCTATGAGATATTCAGTGGTGTATATTTAATTTGTAATTACCCCTCAAAATATATATTTACAATAAATTATATATTTGTATAAATTTGAATATTTCATGATCATAATTTTATATTCTCACATTTTTATCTGTTTTTTTTATAAATAGATAAAATTTAAAACTTTGAATTTCTTAGGAGGAAGCGTTAGTTCCCCATTTAAAATTGACCACGAGGACAACGATTTTAATTTCATAAATCCATCAATCAAAGTTGCACATTCTATGTATGACCCCACTGGTGCTCGAATTTCCAAGTAGATCCTACACTTCTCAGCCCTAAGCCAACACGAAATCGAGGGTATATTCGCCAATAAGTCGGCAAACTCAGTTGGAAACAAAGCTTATTTTGACTGACACGTAAAACACATCTTCTTCCTGCAACGAAACTCTGTTTTGGACGTTTCCGACCAATCTCAGCTCGACCTCTCTCACCTGGTTTCCTTAAACCTTGACAACATTCGATTCCTGGTAAAACTATTACTATTTATTGCAGTAACTCTGGTCACTCAACGGTTGTTTGACGACCGAGAAAATGTCATTCGTCAGTGCTTCTCTTGGAATCATAGGGTTTGGATTTGGAATTACAATTGGTCTATTCCTTGGTTTCCTTCTTCTCATATTCTTTAGGTCCCGAGATGTAGTGGTAAACTCTTTCTTTCTTCAAATCTTACAACACCTTAAATTCTCATATTTTTAGAAGTTAAATTGCTAAAAATAAATCACATTTTTGCAGGATCCAGTTATTAGAAATATCCAAGAGTTGGATAAGAGTTCTGTGCTTGAACTTCTGCCTGATGTACCTATGTGGATGAAGCATCCTGATTATGACCGAGTAGTTTCTGAGTTTCCTTCTATATTTTGAAATGCGTTTCATTTCTATTATTGGTTTTATGCTTTTTCTCTTAAATTTATCATTGTTGCAGATGTTTTCATGATCTGTATGATGGTGCAGATTGATTGGTTAAATAAGTTCATATCTGATATATGGCCATATCTTGATAAGGTTAACATATAAGAATTGATGATTTTTCTTGAGTACTGCATTAATTAATGATTATTTTCTCATAAGTTGAGTTTTTACAGGCAATATGCAGCATTATAAGACAGAACACAGAGTCCTTTGTTTCAGATTACATTGATAAGTTTATGATAAAATCAGTTGAGTTTAAGAGTCTGACTCTTGGAACTCTACCGCCAATATTCCATGGTACATACGTTGGTTTGCTTATTTTAAGGAAAATCAAAAGAAGTGTTAATTTAATGTTCTGATTTCTTCTGCATTTTGTATTTTATCCATATGTCCTCTAACGAATCTTATTCATCAAAATGATAGGTGTCAAAGTGCAAGAAACTAATGAAAATGCACTGGTATTTGAACCTGCAATCAGGTGGGCTGGAAATCCTAACATAACTTTGGTGTTGAGATTGATGTCACTCAGAATTTCTATACAGGTCAGAATAGTTTTTTTCATCACATCTTCTCCCACGATTAAAAATTCTTTGGGCACTTTAAAAGCCGAGGGAAAATGATGTTTTCATCATATCTTTTCTTATTCGTAAATTTTAGAGAAAAACTTCTTGCACAATTGTCGCTCTCACGTTGTTCCTACAAGCATGATAGAGGTTTGGACATATGTGTGAATCCTCCTCTCACGTGTGTGAGATCAGCAATTATATAGATAGCATTACTCTAAACTTCAAATACTTTAATTAGTTGTTCTTAGAAATTTCATACGAGTGTGTTGGGCATCTGGCATCCAGCAGCTGGTTACATTCCTTTAATCAAAATCTTGTAATTACACTTAATTGTTATGAAAAATATGAATTCATTTATGTTATATCTCTCGTGTGAATCTGATTCACTGTACATTTAAATAAAGAGACAAACACAATAATGAAGTGAATGTGATATATGCTTTCATAAATATTCCAAGTCCATTCTAGAATTTCTCTACACCACTATTATCAGAAATTAAATAGTCCACTGTTGGAGGTTTTTTTTTTTTTTTGGACATTATTTAACAAATCTATATATGTCATTATGCTATCAGCTGGTAGATGTGCAAATATTTGCAGCACCTCGAATAACTTTAAAGCCTCTTTTGCCAACATTCCCTTGTTTTGGGAGTATAGCTGTGTCTCTGATGGAGAAGGTAAAACTCGACAAAGCCTACAGTAATTATTAGTGAGTTAATTTGTGAAACTTACTTATCACTGAGGATCATGGTTCTCATGTATTTTATGATTACTGCAGCCATATGTGGACTTTGGTCTAAAATTAATGGGAGCCGATCTTATGGCAATTCCTGGTTTATATCAATACGTTCAGGTGCTTTCAATTATCTATCATGATTAATTAGTTAATTAAAACTGGTTGGCAGTACTTAAATGACAAATGAAATTAAAGACTTTTTGTTACTAACAGGAAACCATCAAAAAACAAGTTGCAGACATGTATATGTGGCCCCTAGCTCTTCAAGTGCCAGTGCTTGACGATTCGGTGTAAGTCCCAAAATAGCAGAATAGGGTATATAAGTTTACCTTTGTATATTTAAGTCAGTGAAAAAGTTGAGCTAATATAACTTTAAGTACTGTAAGTATACAGTAATTAACTGACTGTTTGTGAAAGAAAATGAATGATTATCGCATAATTCAATGACTTCAAAAAATTATTAAAATATAAAAATCATGCTGATCAGGGGTGTTTTTTTTTTTTTTTACATTTTTGGATATTATTTATACACAGAGGGGCCACAAAGAGGCCAGTTGGGATATTACATGTGAAGGTTGTGAGAGCAGTGAAACTGTTAAAGATGGATTTGATAGGATCTTCGGATCCGTATGTGAAAGTAAGCATTAGTGGGGACGGCATCCCTGCAAAAAGGACTTCAATAAAGAAAAAGAATCTGAATCCTGAGTGGAATGAAGACTTCAAGCTTACTGTCAAGGACCCTCAATCTCAGATTCTTGAGCTCCATGTATTTGATTGGGAAAAGGTTCTTCTTCTTTCTTTTCTGTTTTTTTTTGCTTCTCTAGTGAATTTACTTTTTCATTATAATTATTCTAATGTGCAATGCTATTGGTGAGGGTCAACTTACTCATTGAAGCATTTAATTTGCTGCTTTTGAGAACAAAAATTGTAAGGATTGTTCACATGCTCTAATTTATTCTAGAATGAAATATAATATCACTAGCTAGGAATCTTCCTCCCTTGGGAGGAGAACTTAAAAAAAAAAAAATGAACCAGGTGCAATAATTGAGCTCGGAATTTAATATTTTGCATTCTGCTATGTTGTTGTTGACGTATCACAATCTTCATATTAAATCTCATTTTCTAGTGCTTTAGCACTTATCATTGTCTTCCATTTGAAGAAAAATAAAACAAAATCTGCCTCTTCAAATAATTTGGTATTATAGGAGGAGTTTATATATATCATAACCATTTCATAATTTTTTTTATTTTCAAAATAAGTGAATTTCTTATTTCAATTAATAAAGATAGACATCATTACATGAATATGAGACTAGATCTCACAGTCTGTATAAAATAAGCAAATTTATTTATTCTGAGAACAACATAGCATTATTGCTAGTTTAAAGGTGAAATATCGATAATTAATGCTTTGATGACTCCTTTGGTTTTACTTGGCAGGTTGGGACCCATGACAATTTGGGAATGCAAGTAGTTCCACTGAGATTGCTTACACCGCATGAGGCCAAAGAATTAACTCTGAATCTGGTCAAAAACACAAACCCAAATGATCACCATAACAAAAAATGGAGAGGACAACTTGTGGTGAACTTAATGTTCAAGCCTTTCAAGAGCGATTACGAAAGATTTAGTGGGCCATTGGACGGATGTGGAGTCTCAGAAACGTCCTCTCATGGTGGTGGCTTACTTATGGTCACAATCCAATGTGCTGAGGGTCTTGAGGGGAAGCATCACACCAACCCATATGCTGTCATCATCTATAAAGGAGAAAGAAAGAGAACCAAGGTTAGATTCAACAACATATATATGACATGATTTTAAGGATTGGAAACCATGTCATTCTCAGAGATTGTGAACTTTATTATTTGACAAATGCAGCAACAGTTCATAATTATGCGAATTTTAGTGTCTTATGCTAAGAAGTAATGTTTACACTGTACATGAATAAGAAATTTTCTTATTCAAGATAAACAAATTTTTTTGTTGACCTTTAATCGATAACTCTGGCTCTTTACATGACTTTCGTGTGGCTGTTTTAGACAATCAAGAAAAGCAGACACCCAATCTGGGATGAAGAATTCCAATTTTTGCTAGAAGAGGCTCCCATAAATGACAAGATTCACATTGAAGTAATGAGCAAGAGGACAGGCTTTAGTTTAAGACCAAAGGTTAGGACATTGCTAATTCTTTTATTACTTTTTAATTTTTTAGTATCTTCTTTTGTTTGTTTGAGTTTTTGCTAAGTAGGTTGTTGAAAATTTTTATAAGATTTTATAAAAGTCGTATAATTTGAATTTTTTATATAAAACCTTACAATTTTTTTTATAAAAGTTATAATAAAAAATTTTCAAATTTTTTTAATTTTATGAAAAGTTATAATATTTTATATAAAAATTATAATTTTTAATAAAAAATTGTAAAAATATGTATGCATATGATTTTCTTTCTTTCTTCTTCTTCTTTTTTTTTTTTGGAGAATGCATGGAAGCATAACCCTTGTTGCCTTTTTAATGTAGAGTTTCACAATTATTTTTTGTAGGAGACACTGGGTTATGTGGATATCAATCTTATTGATGTAGTTCACAATGGGCGTATCAACGACAAGCATGCTTTGATCAATTCGAAAGAAGGGACCCTACATGTTGACATTCGGTGGAAGGTCATATGAAACACTTTCTACTTCTACTATAATTCAGGATCCGACATTCTTTTCATTGTTTTAATAGGCCAAGAAATTGTTCTTTTCAAATAGTTGCAAAAGCAAAAAGAATAAGATATTGTTAAAATTAGCTTCAAATTTCACTGTTGGAGATTTTAAATGATTAAATGATCTATTAGCATTATTTTTTTAATAAAAAAAATAATGATCTTTAATAGATTTAAATCCTCTCCACTTCAAGTAAAAGTTAACGAGAAATAAGTATTAACAAGTGAGTATTACATTTACATTTTGTGAAATTCATTTGTTATTTTTTTATTATTTATCAATAATAATTTTCTGAAAAATTTTAGACTTATTAGTATTGATAGTAATATAATGATATCTGATATTATTTTAAATTTTTTTCTTTTTGATATTTTAGCTTTGAATCCTAAATGTTATGTTATATCAATGACTTGTCACTTTTACTATTAAAAAAAAAAAAACTCCAGGCTTAATTTCAATTGAAGAGAAATATGTCTAATTCACACTTTGTAATAAAAGTTAATTTTTCCTTGGTGGAAAGGAAATAGTGTTAGAAAGACTATGAACAAAGGTTAACGTCTGACGTACTAATAATGCACTATTGCCCACGGTGTCTGATCTGTAAAGTTTGAATTGTGAGAGCAAGATTGACATACAAACATAAATATTTATATTATTACAAAAATTTAACTATTTAAATAAAAATAAAATATTTTTTATTTCAATATATATTTTTACGTGACAATGTACATAGTAAGTAAAATTTTAAATATTTGTATATTTATTAAAAATTAAAAATTTTCCTTTATTTGATATAGAAATAAATATGAAAGCGATTTTATATAAATGTTTGAAAAAATATGTATCATTAATGAGAGAGAGAGAGAGAGAGAGAGAGAGAGAGAGAGAGAGAGAGGGGGGGGGGATCCTCCGTGATTGCCCCCTTTTTTCCACAACCAGAAGGGAGAAATGAGGCCAAAACTACAACAAGTGAGTAAGAAAAACAGGTATGGTAAAGTGAGTGACATGGGTGAATGTTGGATGAAGATTTTACGGAATCTGTACCTCCAACGGCCCTTTTCCGTTTGGTCAAAGTAAAAGCAAGTTAACATGGAAGTTTTCATTTCAACCTACTTATTTGGTTGAAATTGCAAAAGATGCTCCATGATGTAGCGGGGTTGGGCCGTGCTGAAGAGGAAAAATGGACTGACATTTTTTATTGTGCGGGCTGGACATTTGTCATTTAGATTTTTTTTTCATATAAAAATTTCTATATGACAGCGCCAGAACTCATTTTTGCGGGTTATTCATTTATTGTTATTATTATTTTTTTGCTAGTCTTTGTGATTAGAGCTGCATATGGACCAGGCCGGGTAGGTTTGGATTGAATTTTTTCTATCTAATAGTAGATAAAATCATAATCCGACCTGCATGTTTGTTTTAAAGTTTGAGCCTCGTATGAAAGCCCAATTTTTTTTTAATTTCTCGTTAACCAATTAGAACTTCAAGAAGGGAATAGACTCAAAAAAGCACATATCAACCCTTTAAACGTACACAAGCATATGTCCGCAGCCTATTGATTACCAAAATATCAAATGTAGTTAAAAACTATCAACAAACAAAAAACAAAATAAGAACAAAGGGATATAAAGAAAATTAACCAATAAAAAAAAAGTATAAATGAGCGAGTCAAGTTATACGATGCAACTTAATCCTGTCTCGAAATAATTGGACCTAAAAAAAATACTCATTTAATATTCGAGCTTAAAAAATTAACTTAATTATTAATTTTTTACAAGCCAAACTAGTTGACTATCCTATGTGAGGTTCTATTTGTGATGGTATTGTTTTTGTTGTGTGAACTAATTTCTATACTACATAACTTATTAAATCTTATTATAATTTACTAAGACCACCATCATCATCACTATTATCAACTATCATGACCACCACCAATATTATCACTACTATTATCATCATCATCACCACCGTTACTATCATTATCCGTCATCATCCCTACCATCATTATTATGATCACTAACACCATTATCACTATTATCAATCATCATTATCATCTCCACTATCATTACTATCAACATCACCACTATCATTACTCTCAACACCATCACTATTACTACCATCACCATTATCCACCACAACTATCACTATTATCACCACCCCTAACCACCATTATTTTTCTTTTATAAATAAATTGATTATTTATTGATAGATATAAATATAAATTCATATATTAGTGATTCCCAAAAATTAAAGTTATAGGTAATTATATTATATACATTATATCTTATAATTAGTATAGTTACTTATATTTTTTATCATCAAGTATAGAGTTTAAAATTAGTTTTTGCTTTTTCAAATGGCATACATTAAACAGACCAAGTTGTATTTAATTTGAAATTCTAAAATACATATTTCAAATAATATTTGTAACTCTAATATTATAAAATTATTGTTACAATTTTAAAATAGAATAAATTAAATAATAAAATTTTGATTTTTTTAATTCAATAATAATTAGCATAACAACACAAAATTCAATAAAAGGATAAAACAAACATCATCAAATCAAATCATAATGTAAAACATAAATTAATTGTAAACATCTTCAAATCATAACATCATATCAAAATTAATTACAATCATCATCCATACCATAATGTAATATAGAAATTAACTGCAAACATTACTAAACATGATTTAAAACCACAATTAATTATAAACATCATTCACACCATAATATAAAACATCATCAATTTAATGCAAAATATAATATATATTTTTACATTAACCCCTTGTATACAAATATTGAGAAAATCAACTTAGTTATAAGTTAGGTCCTGTATATGATTATTTAATCACAAACAGGGTAACTAAGAGTCCCTTATACTAGTAGTCATATATTTTTTCCTCAACCAAGCATGGGAGGCAGTGTTCCTTGATCACTACCCTCACATAGATGTCCTCCATCATCTAGGTCTTATAAAACTAGTCCTTATCTTCCTCGTGCATTCCCCCCAAGAAAATGTAAAAATGGTGGTATTAGATCATGTTTGCAATGCAATAAGCTCTCTAGAAGCCTTAAAATCTTCTCCTTGCTTTCAAAAATCCTTATCTTGCTTTTTATTGCCTCAAACAAAGCAAGGCATCTTTCAAGGGTTGTAAGCTTCACCACTAATAATAGGGTTGCAACATACCAAGCATGAGTGTGGTATTTACTTGCAGCCTTTGCTAGTTTAACAAGCCCTACTTCTTTCACCCCTAATTATAGAAGTAGTTCTTTAACCCTTGTTGGAAAATGTAATTAGGATTTTGGCTTTCTAGAAAAGGGTGTAGAAATTCTTATTACCTTAGTAAACGGCTCCTAATCAATTGTTCAATTTCTTCACCTTCAAGATTGGCATCCTTCAGCACGTGAGGGGCTCGTCCCATAATGTCGAAGCATTTGCAGACTACTATGGTATTCAAGAGATCCCAAATTGAGTTAGCTCCCACTCTTTAAAGTATCTCCTACAATAGCAAATCTGGCAGGTCTATCAACTGACTTCTACCATTGACACTGGTTTTCTTGTTGTTCATGGTTGTGCATGGGTCAAAGTTTATTGTTGCAAATGAGAGGGTTTAGGCTTCTTTTAGTTTCTAAATGAAGGTTCTAATGAGAAGAGTTGGAGCATTTCATGTTAACTGATTGGTACTATTTAGTTGTTAATGAAGAAACACCTGCAATAAATGTCAAAGGATAGTGGTTCAATTAATGCATTTTGATGCTTTGTTGATGGTTGTTGGGCCAAGAATTGGAGCAATTGTAGAGAATTTTTAGCATGAATTGTTTTGCATCTTAGCATATTTGTGGGTTGTTATTGGAATTGTGTTGGGAAAGGCTGTAACAAGCTTATACTATATTATACTAATATTAGTTTAGCATATAAGTAACATTTTAGGATTTATGTTATTTCTTTTTTTTTTTTACTATTATTTTGAATTACCAATTAATGAAAGACAATGTTTTATCTAGTTAAAAAAAATATAATTTTTTTAATCTTAATTGCCAATCATAATAATTTTCACAATTTTAATGTCCTTTCCTATAAGCAAGTAAGTCTTGTGCCGAATTTTTTAGGTTCATTTTAGATAGCATTATCATAACAATAATTTTAAAATACCATTGTTACAAACCTTACTTGAAACAAGTATTCTATAATTTCAAATTAAATAAATTTGGTCTGCTTAATATTTGTCATTTGAAAAAATAATTTTTTTAAAACCTATATTTGATAGTAAAAAATATAAGCAACTATATATATATTAATTATAAATGATTCAAGGTAATGAACACAATACAATTATCAGTAAATTAAATTTTTAGGAGTCACCAGATGTTATATCAATTTATATTTTATATGTTAATAGACAATAACATTTCAATTTATTTATAAACAATTAGTGGTGGGGATGATGGTGATAGCAGTGATGATAATGGTGATGATAGTATTGGTAATGGTGGTGTTAGTGATAGTGATAGTAATAGTAGTGGTGTTGGTGATGATGGTGATAGTGATGGTAGTGATAGCGTTGATAGTAATGGTAGTGAAGGTGATAATGATGGTGATGGTGATGCTAATGGTAGTGATGGTGATGATAGTAGTGATAGTGGTAGTTATTGTTAGCCTAGATCATTCTAAGTTACATATTTTTCTTAATTTTAATGTTGAACAATAATTTTATCTAACAATATATTTTAGTGATTTTGATTTATTATTTTACAGGTTCAAAGATATTTGATCCAAGTTTCAAGAGATCAAAGATTAGTTTTAGGACTTACTTTATTTCAATAGGATCTTTTGTAAATAAGCTTAGATGATATTTGATTCAGAACTATTAATTAAATAATGAGATAGAAAAAAATCACTTAAAGAAAAATGAGATTTTATAAAACTATTTTTTATATCATGAATCGATGTATACATCAATGTGTTAAAGAACTTGTGAAAAGTTCATATCATAATCGATGTAACATCGATGCATAAAGAAAATATTTGTTACTGAAGGTTTTGAAAAATGGATACTTCGATGTGCTAATTGATGTTAAGGCTGTAAGTACAATATTGCACTTCGATTACCACATTGATGAGTTAGTAATAATATAATGTAATCGGTGTGTTAATCGATGTAATAATTGAAAATCAGTTATTCTGTTATAGACGGTTACAACAGTTATTCAAGCCTAACTGCCTTCAATATATAAACGATCCTTCACAGTTTTTCTTCAGATTTTTAATGAGAAAACATTTAATTAAAAGCAGAATACTATTCTCTCTCTATCTCATCAACAGCTCATCAAAATTTCTGAGTTTTTCATTAAGCTTTCTGGATTAAAGGTTACCTGAGTTTATCATTAGATTGTATGAAATTTTCATTTCAAACTTTGGTATTGTATCACCTTCTTCTTTACTTTTATTATTTTTTTGTCTTTAATATTTCTAGGGATATAGAAATATTGTATAGGTTAACAAGAACCTATTAATCTTGTATTTTTTCTTAGGTTTAGAAGAGCCTGACCCCAATTCTTCTAAGTTAGTAAGAAATCTGTTAATTTCTTGTGTTTTATTGTAAAGTCTGACATTTCAGGAGCCTGTCAATTTTGATAATTTTTGTTTCAATTTCAGAGGTCTTTTGGTTAAGAAGGATCAAGTAGAGTAAACTTGAATTACGATTTCAATTCAAGTTAAACCATTTTAAAAACTTGTGTCTTCAATTTCTTCTCTTACTTTCATCTTGATTGCTTTTGCTGCTAATCATTAACTTTCATCATCTTTATGCTTTTTGGATATCAGTTTTCTGCACATTCTATTAAAAGTAACATTAAATTTGATAAAGGTGTATACAATTTTCCCAATGGGACAAGGGTAAGATCCGTTGACTTTCGCAAACTAATTTTCTTTACTGGGACCATTAGTTGGTATTAGAGCTTTGGCTCTTGATACACCTCTATCGTTTCCTAAAAATTATGGATTCTAACTTTTTCTTGTTGTCTAAGTGTCCACCTATGCATAAACCTCCTGATTTCAATAGGGAACATTAAACCTATTGGAAACAGAAGATGAGAGACTTTATTGAGGCTATAAATATAGATATGTGGGAATTAATAGAAGAGGGATATAAACCCCCTAGAACAATTATAAATGGTGAAGTTGAATTAAAACTTAAATCTCTCTGGACTGAAAATGAAAGGAAGAAATATTTACTAGCTGCAAAGGTAAAGTGGATTATTTCAAACTCTTTGTCACTAAACGAATATGAAAGAATCTCAAATTGCTCCACTACTAAGCAAATTTG
>JANHAO010006731.1:0-20958 GCA_026873985.1 Saraca asoca
TTGTATTTGATGTATGTGATACATTGGAGCCTCAAACCAACGGATCTTGGGAGATGAGTTTCGGCCATGAGCTTTTTCTTCACTGAGAAAATTTTGAAATTTTTCCCTATTGGCTGAAGCAAATCTAACACTTTACATGGGTGATATGTGGTGAACTTGCCAGACTATTGCATAAAGGGATTGAAGACTTAGTGTTCCCAAGTGCCTTTGATATGCTTCCACATTATAAAGTGACACAGTGCAGATAAAGTCATGAGGTAATTTGGTTTTCAATAACCTATACCTTGGAGCTCAGATATGAATGACACTATGCACAAGTACACACTCCAGAGTAACAAAACTTTAGATTAGGTCGCTAAACATGAATGATGGATTCAACTGTAAAACAACTAGAGACAATGAATCCCGCTTAGAGTGCCACTCAAAATCACTACACTATAATGATAAGTACATGAGATGGTAAAGAACGGTTACAAGAAGCTGGATTACTCCAAGTGCTGCAACAGAGGAATCCATGGTATGATTTATTGTGATTAAACTAATTATATTAATTGAAATAATAAATAACAGTTAATAATTTTCTTCTTGTGCTTTTATAATAGGCTGACCATGGAATAGAGTTGTAGCTTATGGCCCTCATCATTGTTGAAAGCAAATCATGGTTTAGGGTTGGACAAATTAGTATTAACCTGGTGGATATTACAGATAAGCATCATAGATTCAAAGCTCACCATACTAACATCTTGCCTCTATTGTTTGGTGTTGAAAATCCAATAGTTCATATAGATCTAGTTAGTGTTAGTAAACCTAGTCACAGAAAAAGCCGATAAAATGAGGAATGTGAAGATGATACAGGATTGTCAAACATTGCAACTGTTTAAGCAAATGATGAAATGGGCATGCCATACCAGCTAGTTGGTCTTTCATCATCATGACATATATATGGTGAGGCAAGCTTATCTTACATACTACAACCTTTCGATTCATCATCATATACGTATGGTGAAAAGTATGTATATAGTGCTATGTCATTTGCCCAAGGCCAACAAAAACCTTTCATGAATAAGATTTTCCAGAGGTTTCTATGGACACTATTATTTTTATCGCCAAGAGAAGGATCAGACATGTTTTTAGGCTGGTCAAGTTTCTCCCCCTTCATTGCATAACATTGAATTTGGTGTGCAACCTATGACTCCATCTTCACTTATGCAATGGTCACTGAGCCTCTACCTCACCCTCCATAACCAACTGGAGTGCAACCCAGTTGTCAACCTCACGACATAGGATTTTATTGCAGCACAGGTGGATGTGTGATCAGACAAGTAAGGCATCACGAATGTCCACCCCTGCATTGGCAACAAGAACATGAAGATGACTTAGATTCAGACTAGGGTGAATGTTGTTGGCTACCATGTTGTTTATAAATGTTGTTGTTTGTAAATTTTTTTTTGCATATAAATGTTATTATTTGTTTGTAAGTGTTCCAATGGCACATCACATTAAAATAGCATAGACGTTTGAATTCATGCTCAAAGTACATAAGTAGTAAATAAAGTGTTCCAATAGCACATTACATTAAAATAACGCAAACATTCGAATTCATGCTTAAAGTACGTAAGTAGTAAATGAAGTGTTCCTCACGCCTATGAAATGACATATAGACAAAACCATCTATTGTAATACATGCAAGCAAATGTATGTATGGGATAACCAATGAAATCAGATAATAAAATACTTAGAACAGAACAAATTACATTGCAACCAACCATTGTTTGGATATGGAATTTATACATTTCATGAATATAATTATAGCAATTTTTACTGTGAATTGATAATGGCTATAACTATCCAATGAAATTTGATATGAAAATAACTACAAGAGAAGGAAATACATTGCAACCACTCTTTAAGCAAGGAATTGTTACATTTCATGACTAATGCCTAGAGCTCTCTCTGACCAAGGCTAAATGATTGGGACAATGCTTATGATTATGATCGACAGAACGACATAGAGTATACCTTTGACTTCCTCTCTTTTCTCTACCTATTGTTCTTCCAAGTCCATCTCATTCTGAATACAAAAAGATCGCAATATCTCTTAACCAAGAATAATCTGACAACAGTATGGGGCCGGCAACCTATGGCCAATAATCTTTCTGGGGTACCATTCGTCACATACCTCGATATGCATTGACAAAAGAGTTCATACAAAAGACCAGGTGTATGTACTAGTAGAAGTCTATGTGAACAATGTGACAAGCTACAAGAGTATGTGAGCATGGAAAGTATAGATGCTGGAATTTTCTATAATTGCATTTCTTTCAGTGAGTTTTATAATTTGTGTGTTAACCTCTTTGTTAGTGTATGTATCAAATTATCTCCATTTGGAAAATTCCATTAAGCCTGCCATAAGTATGTACTAAGAAAGTACTAGCATTTTCGATGTTTTTCTATAGAGCAATCATAAAGTCATTTGTGTATCTATGCCTAGTCAAAATTCTCCTATTAATTTCTTGACCTTGTGACACAAAGTAAGCTATCAACCGGTAGAAGGTACTTTGCACCAATATAGTGATGGGCAAATTTTGTGCACCTTTGAGAACACCACTGATTGCTTCCGCTAGGTTAGTTATCATGTACCCAAAGTATCGCCCGTAATAAAATGCTTGTACCCATTTTTCTTTTGGAAGTGCCTCCACCCACCAACCTACATTAGTGCTTAAAGACCATAACTTAGTGAGTCTAAGATCATACTTCCTTGGCTACTCCTTCCTGTAATAATGATTACAACAATTGAAACAACGTGTGTCAACTTAACATAAGCAAATATAGTAGTAGGAAATAGTTACTCATGTTTGTAACATGTCTTTTAAGGGCTGTTTTCCTGAAGTGCTTGTTGAAATTGCTAGCCATATGATAGATACAAAACTGATGGTGATCGTGAAGCGGCTGCCATCCAAGGGATTTATCGTCGATTATTGCAATAATCCCATCGTGGCAATCCAATATCAGGCATAGTCCATCAGCATTAGTGATGAGCATTTGAATCATACGCACGAACCATAACCAACTAGATCTATTCTCAACTTCATCAATTGCAAATGTAATTATAAATACTTTGCGATTCCTATCTTATGTGGTTGCAATCCATAAGCTGTGCTTGAATTTCCCATACAAAAAGGTTTTAACAATCTGTAGCATCGGCTTACAAAAGGGAAATTCATTAATGCAAAGTTTAAATGCTCAGAACAGCCTCTCAAACTTGATGTTGTTAGGGTCAAAATATTATTCTTGATATAAATCTCTTGTTTGCAATTGCATAATGGTCTTTAGGTTTGCTTGTTTCATTGCCACTAGCCACCTTGGTAACTGGCAGTATGAGTCATCCTAATCACTATATATTCTTCTAATAGCCTTTTAGTTTCTTAGCCAAGCTTTCTTATAAGAAACTTGATAAAAAAAATTGTGATTTGATCATATTATCTCTACCACAGGAAGGTTCAGTGTGGTTCTTACTTACTCCACGCAACATAAGGCAATGAAATCATAGTCCAAATGCCTGTGATCTTGTGACATGCTTGTAGAGGCACAGCTATAGAGGCTATTATATCTTTTGATAACCCAACAATCTTTCTTCAAATTAAAGCTTCCCCTGAGTCGTCAATTGCATTCTACACCATATTTTTCACAATGCACATTTACAAATGTCGATTTTGATTCTCAGGTCCTATGATTTTAGTGTGTACTAATTACATATCATTTCAATGCTAGTAGGACATCTTATTTGCTCTCAAATTCCAAACCAACATAAAACTTCTGCCCATCAGTCCATATAGGATTTTCAACTAGTTCATGTTTAGGCCTATCCAATACTTCTCAATTGACATATGACATATGTGATAACAACAGTACATATAACGATAACGATTCAGCAACCCCCTTCTCTTCCTTAACTCTAGGGCCATCTGATAGTGATTCCTCATCATCCTCAACATCTTCGTATAAATGGTCTATACTGGGGGGTCTAAATACTACTCATCATCACCTTGCATTATAGTACCCACCACTAAAATTATGGATAGTCAAGTAGTAACTTTGTTGAGAGAACATTTTCACATATTGAAAATTCAAATCTATTACCTCAGAAGCATTATTTCCAAGTTAATAAACCATGTTAATCTCTTCATTTTCTATGTTGTCCATTTCAAACTCAACATATAATTTAAGTGCATCCAGGTTGGGAAATTGATCATGATAGCAAAACATGATGCTCACATCATCATCAAGCAATCTAAACCATTGGTAACACATAATATTATGGCATGATATAGGAAACCTATACATAATAGATGAGATATGTCTCCCAACTCCTACTTTCAACTTTGATACAATTTTCCTCCTAATATCACCTAGCGTTGTATTCTTGTCTATCCGAGAGACTCTTAGATTTGGACATTCAAAGATTAACTCTTCCTAACCATTGCACATTTTTCCATCACTATAAATCACTGTAATCGATTGTGTAGGCATTTTTAAATCTAGACAATTATAGTAAAGTTAGTATAAAATAACTAGCCAATATGCCATAAATAACTATATATTTTTCATAAAGAAATGTTATGAGAACCAATACATGTTCTCCATCAGAACAAGGCATCAATGTCTCACTAAAAACTATATAACATATATATCTCCTTTTTTTAAATAAAAAAGTCTCGTATGAATAAAAAATCTATGATACATATTACATAAAAAAATTATGCCATGGATAAAAAATTAAAATGCTAAAAATATAATTTAAATACAGACTACTTAAAATTATACCTAAAAAAGATCAACTTAATATAAAAAAATATTAGATAGAAAAATTTACACAAAGTACTACCGCATGATAATTATTCAAAAATTAACGTCTTAGTAATTATGCAAAACTAAACTTAATTACTAATTAATTCTCTCATTTTTTCCACCTAATCTCTATTTCACATCCTATTTTTGTTCCACTAACATAATGGTTAATAAAGTAAAATTACTAAAACCTCAAATTTCCTATAGTTATTTGTGCGAGAAAAAAAATACAAACAAAAAAATCTACATATAATACTATTGTATGAAAATTATTCAAAATTAACGTATCAATAATCATACAAAATCAAACTTAATTATAGAAGAATAGATTCAAATAATTCTTAAACAAAAATAATAAAAAACAAGAATATGGAAACATACCTCGAAATTTTATGGAAAGAAGAAACAAATGTTGGTTGGAGGAAAATATGCAAGATGAAGATGAAGTTGAAAGAAGATGAAGAAGTGGAGAATAAAGAAGAAATTCTCGATTGTTATAGAATGAGATAGGAGAAGAAGGTGCAAGTGAGAAATTGAGGAAGATGACTTTAATAGAAAAAAAAAATGTGCCATTTTTACGGGTGCACATTTTTCATGCAGCTATGCTGTAGTTACACTACTACCATGCAGACAAGTAACTAAGTGACAGCATTGCTGTCACTAACACTGAGCTTGCAGCCTACATGACAGTAGCATTATCACAGGCAACGTTGCACTCCTCCCTCAGCCACTAGACCTTTCTTTCAACAACGTTCCCCAATTGACATCCCTACCACAAAAATGATTTGGTTTCAAAACTAAAATAGGAAAAAAAAAAATTTTCCACACCTTTACGAGCAAAAAGCCAAACTTATAACCAATTGAGGACTGCATCCAAGTTTAGAAGTATTAGAAGATTCTGTAGTTTTGAAGTTTGAAAACTCCAAAGACTTTACATGGAAGCAAAGTACTCGTGGGGTCCTCCATTCACCATCACTTCTATGGTTGAGGTTGATTGCAACAACTTAACACTGTAATTTCGAATTTTAATTTTGTCTTTCTTAATAACAGTAACAAATGTATACAATTTATTCGAATGTTTATAAAATATGATCTTAACCAATATAAAATACTAAAACAAAAAATAATGGGTAACAAGACTAGATAATCTTCCATCATTCACCTTGCTTGACCAATGCCTCTATTTTGTGAGAATGAAACAATCAAAATATTAAAATTTTTATATTTAAAATTAAATTCATTAATAATTTTAATATTTAACACAATTTTAAATTAATTAAATTCTATTTTTTTTCATTTCCAATTGAGGAGGTTATTGCCATAGACAACAAGTGAAAAAAAAAATGATAAGTTCTTGTAATAAGGTCAAGGACCGGGTTTACCTTCATAAGGACATGGCTTAATAGACGGGGTGGTGGTGAAGGGAGAGTAGATTAAATCTATGCTCTTCCAACTCCTTTTACAGATGACAAATCTGCTCAATCAGTGCATCATACTTGAGTTTGCAGTAATCCTACGAGTTTTCTCTGCCATTTGGTCTTGACAAGGCTCATCTCGAATTCTCTTACAATGGCAATGCTCCTCCAAGGACCAAGCACGAGTAGAATGCGAGCGGGAGCATTGTGACATTCAAGTGATAGGAAAAACTACAAAACAACACCAAATAAAAATTTTTTGATAGAAAGGATTGGCGAAAAGAGTAGAGACCAGTGGAGTGATGATATGTATAAGTAATAGGGTTAGTTATGCATGATAGAAATGGTACATCAAGTACACTCTGATGCTTAAGTTAGCTTTTAAACAAAATTTCAATAACAATAGTGAAGATAATTTGAAAAGGAAGTACTTTGGTGTTCATATAAGTAATGATCATACCAATTGGCATGTTTCTAGATGAATGGGGAGTATCCACATGTTTATGACATGAACGAGATTCTCACTTAATAGTTGATGATATAATAATATCATTTAAACATATCTTTGAGTACACCAATTGACATGAAAGTTGCTGAAGAACTGATTTCATCCTTTATATGCTTAGTAGTCATCAAGCCCTTGAAGTTCTTGATCGTTCAACCTCAGCTTTGACCACCTAACCTAACCTTGTGAATTCAAATTGTTCATGATGCTATGATTTGGTCGCTCAAGCTCGGAGCCATTTGACTCATTTGCAATGTCAATTGATTGGTAGCCCAGATAAATTTATTTTGGACTATGTCAAAATCTTTAGGAAAATGCCATATCTTTTTTAACTAGAAAAGACCATAGAAAACTCTAGAAACAGAAGGAGACAGAAAATGCATATCTTGATAGTATATAGCTAATGGTTTTTTGATAAAAGATGATAAATTCCAAGCCTACAAGGTGGTGTAAGGAATTGCACAAGAGGAAGAACCCTAAGACAGGGAGAGAAGATTGGTTGGAGGATGCTTCGATGCTTAAGTTGATGTTTTTGCTTAGTGTACGTAGGCAAAGAGGTCAAGAAAAAATATATGTTAGAGCTTTAAGTATTCTTGATGTCTTTATATAAGATTATAGCTAGGGATAAAATAATCAAAGTGAATAAGACTACATGCTAGTGGTTAGCACAACAGATTGCAGATGTAGCAGAAATACAGTATTAAATATGTGTATGGAGTGATGAGATATTGTTGAATTGTTTATACGGAGACTACACACGTACAAACAATCACTAAAATGGTAGGAAGGGACTCAACACGAGAGGAAAGGAAGTCAGGAAACAGTGGTTGTGAAGAGGATATCTGAAACATGGGTGAAGAAAGACAATCATTCGCATGATAAAAAAGAGCCAGGAAAATGTTTTACGCTACCAAAAGAGAAGAAAAGAACCACATAATTTAAGAATAAATTTCAGTAGTTTTAGATCGCTTCTGAAGGTTAATTTTCATCAATCTTCACATTCTAAAACTCCGATAAGCAAAGTTTTATGCTCTTGTCAATAAAAGTTCACATATATACACACACATGAGAATGCACTCCCAACTACTCTAATTACCACTTTCATCTCACAAACTACTCTTACGTGTTGAGATAAACACTAAAATATTATTTTCATCTTTATAAATGTAAATATTTTTAATTTAATTTCTATTTAATTTATATTCTAAATTTATTTTAAGAGATTCTATTTCATCCCATCAAATTCTCTCATTCATTTACTTCATACCTAAGCGATGATGTAGAAGTTTAAAATATAATGTGATATTCTTAATGTCATGAGAATGTTACATATAACTTATAAAAAAATAAATATTTATATAAATTAAAATAATATTATATTAAAAATGATAAAATTAAAATTATTATCCTATGTTCATTATTTTTGAAATAAAATTATATTTTAAATTTAGAATATAAAAAATGTTATACAAATTTGGAGGATGCCAAATAAAATTTTGAGTTTTTATATTATTAATTTTATTAATAAAATTAAAAGTAGTAAGTAAAACAACATGATTCAATCTATTAAAAATTAAATTAAAAAATATATATTTATAAGAAATTAAAATAATATCTTAGTCATAAAATGTAAACTATGTTTCCACATTATTATTCTAAGTTGCATTCCTCCTGCTTTTTTAGTATTTTTGTCATACGACAAAGGGAGCATCCAATTTTCCATCACGTGACTTGAAACATTTTGTAGTGTACTAAAAATAAAATAAAAAATCAGTCAAGATCCTGTGTCAGCCACCACTCAGTGTGATAGCGAGGAGAAAGAATTCAATCACTTCTAGCACATGTAGACATCCAAGTGGTGTGAAGCCTAGAAATCAGGTTTGAGTCCAGCCTACAAACCAGGTGGTGTAAAAAGTCGGCTTTTTGACCCCCAACGGGATCAAAAAAATAAATAATTATTGTAATGGTGTTAAATAAAAAATATTTATCTGACAAGGATAAAAGATTAATGAGAATAATATTTTATGCAGAAAATATTACTAAAAAACGTTGTTATTAATAATGTCTTCTTCTGCTTTCTACTTTTAAAGCTGAATTTTTTTTTCTTACTGTATGAATAGTAACGTCTTCTATTGCAAATATTGGATAATAAACATTACCCATGAGTACTGCTCATCAATAATATCCCGGGGTACTATTTATTTTTTATTTTTTTATTTTTTTTATTTATTTAATTTTTTTATTTTTCTTAAAAAATTTTTACATTTTTTCATATGACTGTTCATTAATAGTAATATCGGGTGATAGAAAATTTGAAATTCTAAATAAAGTTAGTGTAAAATAATTAAATAATATATCATAATTAATTATATATTGATTAAAATTTTAATAAAAAATAAAATTATTTTATAAAAAAATATAAATATTAAATTTTTTAAAAATTAAATTTTTAATTTTAAAACTAAAAATTAAATTATTAGTTTTTAAAATAAAAATAAATAAAAAATAAATAAAATTCAAGAAAAATAAAAAAGGAAGCAAAAAAGAAGAAAATAAAAATAAATAAATAAAATAAAAAATAAAAAATGAAAAGAAAAAAATAAAAAATAAAAATAAACAGTACCCATGGGTTTACGATATGAGCAAAAGATTGTTAGATGTTGAAGCGAGATACTCACCGATAGAGAAACTTGTTTACTGCCTTGTAGTGGCATCAAGAAAGCTGAGATTATACTTCCACGCACATAGCATAGTGGTGCTAATGCAATTCCCACTAAGGCAAATCCTATATAAGATTGATGCTTCAGGTCATTTACTCAAATAGGCAGTCAAACTAGCTTAGTTTAACATTGAGTATAAGCTGAGACTAGTAATCAAAGGACAAGCCTTAATGAATTTTATTGCAAAATTCACAGACCCTGCAGAGGATGGAATAAAGGCCCCAGAGGCTTCATATTGGGAGTCATATGTTTATGGGTCATCAAGCTAGCAAAAGGCTGTGACAGAAGTGCTTCTTATCACCCCAAAGAAGCATAAAATCCTCTATGTACTAATATTTGGTTTTTAAGCCACAAACAATGAAGCTGAATATGAAATGTTGCTAGCAGGGGCTTTATCTAGCAAAAGAGATGTGAGCTGAAAACCTAAAAATTTTTAGTGACTCCCAGCTCATAGTTTGTCATGTATGAGGTGAACACCAAATAAAGAGGTCAAAAATCACCATTTACCTTCAAAAGGTTAGGGAAGTGCTTGGTTCTTTTCAGTAATATGAGGTCAATCAAATTCCACAAGCTCAGAATGCACATGCAGATGCATAAGCTCGTTTAGCCACAACAAGAGACGTAGATTTCCTAGAAGCAATTCCAGTGGAGTTCCTTCCATCACCAAGCACAGACCAAAAAGATGCTTTGATGGCAATTGTTGTGACAAAGGACTCATGGATGTATCCAATCCTGGATTACTTGCAAGATGGCAAGTTACCATAAGAAAACTTGAAGCACGTCATTTACGAACTCAAGTAGCCAGATATTATATGTTTAACAACATGTTATATAAAAAGGGATTCTCCACTCCACTCTTAAGGTGTATAGATGGCAATGATTGTGTCACCATCTTGAAGGAGATTCATGCCGATCATTGTGAAAACCTTGCTAGGGGGCTATCTCTAACTCAAAAGGCACTCCAGTAGGGATTTTTTTAGCCAACCATGAAGCAGAAGGCCCTTGACCTCATAAAAAGATGTGACAAATGCCAAAGATTTGCCAAAATCCTATGAGCTCTACCAGCCTGCCTACAATAAATGGTCAATCCCTGGCCTTTCGCGATCTAGGGCATGGATCTTATTAGACCACTCCCAATAGGTCACAGGAATTGTAAACATGTGGTGGTAGCTATTGACTATTTTACCAACTAGGCAAAGGCTAAGGAACTCACAAAAATATCTTCTTCAAAATTGAAAAATTTGTATAGGCTAATATTATTTACAGGTTTGGAGTCCTACAGTAGGTCATGATTGATAATAGGACCTAGTTTAATAGTGAGCAGTTCATCAGGTTCTGCAATGACATCAAAATTGTGAAGAGTTTTTCAGCTATAGACCATCCTCAAGCCAATAGGCAGGTTGAAGCTATTAACAAGATCATCAAACAGATCTTAAAAACAAGGTTGGAGGCCAAGAAAGGAGTATAGGTAGAAGAGCTACAAAAAGTATTTTGGGCTTATAGAATGATAGCTCGCAGCACCATAAGAGAAACTCCCTTCTCAATGGTATACGGATCTGAAGCTATGATCCTTATAAAACTTGAAGTGACTTCATAGTGAAAAACAACATTTGGCCCAAAAGTTAATGATCAGTTGCTCGCTACAAATCTCGATTTCATAGAGGAAACTCAAGAAATAGCTTACCTCAAGATTGCGACCTACCAGTAACAGGTTCAAGGTATTATAACAAAAAGGTCCGAGCTCAGAGCTATAAAGTTAGTGACCTCGTACTGTGTCTTATCCTTCCTAGAGCTCACAAGATCAGTGAAAGGATGCTAGGTCCAAATTGGGAGGGGCCTTACATTATCAAAAAAGACTTGGGGAGTGGAGCTTACCATTTAACAAATATGAATGGAGATGACTTCCTGCGAGCTTGGAATGTTGAGTATCTCCGCCTATACTATCAAAAAAAATTTAATTTGCCCTTTAATTCTTGTGACATTACATCTCGGCTTGTTAATATCTAAATAGATTCTGAATGAATTTTTAAAGTGTTATACAGGAAGCAAACTATTCTCAGGCCAAAAAGAGCCATTTTCCTAGTTGATGCTCCTTCAAATCGACTAAAGAATCATTATCTATGACCCACTGAGCAACAAGATTGTTGTAACATGACCTACTAAGCAATACTATTGCTGTGGTGCGACCTATTTATGCTATCAAAGGCACAACTTTCATACAATCTATCTGAACTCTTGTCATATCTGAAACGCAGCTCTTATGCGACTTGCCCAATCACTTAATTCATTGCTAGCTAAGGCACAACTCACCAAGAATACCTGACAAATATACATTATCTTGCTTGAGCAAATATACATTGTCATGATCCACCCATCAAATATACATTGTCCTAGTTAATCTAACAAATATACATTGCCTTGCTTGGTAAATATACATTGATGTGGGTAGTAGACAAATATACATTGATGTGACTTTCTAGGCATTCAATTTATCAAATGCTTATTAAGCTAAGATCTACTAGTAAAAGTGTTGCATGCAATCTACAGAACATTCAATTGTGGAAACTAAAGAACAAAGCAGAAATATTGTCATTTAAAAAACCTCTTTTAATAAGATAAATGTATATATGGAAGTTTAAAAATGGAACTTAATTACAACATCATAGCCTACTAAGAAGATTGGCCCTCAGGAGTTGAGCTTTATGGGTTGGAGGATCAGCATATGGGGAGAGCATATCATCCATCATTTCTTCATTAATAGCCTCCATGACCTGTGAGCTGTTCTTTTTTTGAATAATGCCCTGGGCAGAAGAAATTCCACCTACAGGTCATGCATCCTTATTGGGAAAAGCTGCCTTCTCATCTTTCTGAAAGCCTTTACTGGTTTCATGAACATTTCCACCAAAGAAGGAGAAATTCATCTCTGGGTGCTTCTCCCAGAAGTTTGTGGAGGTATTCTCCTCTACTTTCACCATCGCTCTATAGTTTTTGCCTTAACTCAAGCAACTTCTTCTTTTGCCAAAGTAGTTTCATTCTTGGCCGCCTCTTTCTCCCTCTCAGTAGCCTCAGCTCGCTGCACTGCCGCATTCAGCTCACCTATTACTCTTGCAACTTAAAAGTAAGGCTAGACTTGATAGCCTCATGGTTTGCTACCTTGTGAGATAAAACATTCTCGACCTCTTTCCTGGTAGCCTCAACGTTTCTTGTTGTGTCTCTCAGCTCCAATGCCTCAGTTCTTATGGTGGCCAGGTTTAGGGATGCTAAATGGATCGGAAGTCAGTGGACCTAGAGGACTGGTCTATATTTTTTTACGGACTGGACTAGGTAATAATTGGTCGTTTAAATGCGGGCCTAAACGGACCAAGCCCATTTAGGCCCACATTCGCACGGACCAAGCCCACTCTGTGCAAACTGGTTCGTTTAGCACCCCTAGCCAGGTTGCCCTTGAGCTTTTCTTCTCCTCCTCCTAAACCAAAAGCTCGTCCTTCAGCTTAATTGCTCCCAACGTGCTATATGAAATCAAACAATTACATTAGCTCACGAAGAGATAAAAGAATCAAAGTTAGAAGACCTAACTTACCAACGGACCATGATGAACTATATAGCCTATTAGGCCTTCCCCAAACATCTCTGACTCCAATGCTTGGGTATGGGTTCCTAAAGTCTGGTCCACACTTTCCTTGAGGAAGGCATAATAAGCCCCTGTTCTTGGCCAAAGGCCATCATGTCGCCCTTCAGCTCCAGCCTTAAATGTAACTTGCTCAAAAGTAACTTCTTTCCCTTTGTCTATTCTTTGCTTCTTAGTAAAGGGTTCATACAAGGGTGGAACCTTGACTGCCTTAACCATGTGCAGTTGCAAAATGGGTACCAATGTTTGTGAGGTCACTACTGCTACAACTAGAGAAGATTGACTTTCGACAGTAGGAGCAGCAGCAATCGAAGTCGATGAGGTCGCAATAGCAGTGGGGTCAACAAACCAAGTACAGGATCGAGGAGCACGAAGGTTCAACTTTGCCATTTTTCTAGACTCTTAGAAGTTTTCTAGACTAATCTTTCTGATCTGGCAAGCCCTGATGTCTTCAATAAGCTTGATGTTTAGCGTCGGAGCAAGCTTGTGTGAGCGTAAAAGTTCCTTGTCAAATTTGAGGTTATTTCTAAAGTCACTCACAGCAGCAAATTGAACTAGCACTTCAACTTCCTTGGCCTTTAATGTTGGTTTTTCCTTACCAGTTCCCTTTGTAAAATAAAATAGAAATGTCAGAATAAGAAAGAAATAAGCAATTGCATGCAAGCTCATGCATCCTCAACTCACTTACTAGGAGTGAGGACGAAAACAAAATTGTGAAGATGACACCAAGACGGGTAAGAAATGTAAAACCAGTGGGTTTTATAGTTCCCCACATTAGATTTTCCCTTTGTATTACCTTGCAGTAAAATTTTCTTATACTCTGTCTGTCAAGCTAAAAGATAATAAAACCCATCCTGATAACCCATGCTCTTAATGCTATAAAGATAGCAGAAAACCCTTGTTAAGGGAAGTGCGAGATTATTCCTAAGATAAACAAGGGTAAGGGAAGTGAGCTAAGAAAAGGAATTCAGGGTGAGCTAGCACAGGTAAAGTTTTAGTTTATTTAACAATTCTACAATACAAGGGTGAACTAGGAACCTAAGCCCAGCATTAAGGTGGTGAGTGCTGATAGCTATAAAACCTGAAGGGGGATAGGCTACATAGTCATCAGAATAGGGCACCAAAATACGACAACCCTTGGGAAAATAATATGTTTCAACTATGTCGTCAAGATCATCAAGTCTAATGGTCAAGGGGTAATGCTTAAACATTGCACGAGCTAAGGAACCAAGACCACTAATGACCTGCTAACTTTCTGCGAGGCCAGGACAAATAAAAAATTCCTCTGCGACCTCGCTGCACTTGGTGGCCGCATCATCTACAACACGTACTAGCTTCTCACTATGGGCTAGAAAATTAGACACATAAGCATTCCTTATCAAGTAACGGTAGCATTTATGAGCTGCAACCATCTACAAACAAGGAGGAGGAATGGTCAGGTTACTGTAAGCAGACCATACTAAAGAATTAAGACTAATAGGGAGATTTCCTATGCAGCAGGCCATACAATGCCTCGGGTCACCATGCCTGAAACCTAAACCTGGGGGGCTCAATTAACAGACTGTTGTATGAGAAATTCGATCCTAGGCAGACCTTCGAGCAGCTTGAAAATAGCGAAGGATTCCGCCCGAGGAAATGATCAGATTACCACGACCTCAAGTCGCTTCGCGAAATGATCCCTGTAGCTCGAGCTCGTAGGCTATTAAGCGAGCTCGAGCTCAGCTCCATTATTCGTAAACGAGCTAGCAGCCTGGCTGATAAAGCATGGCCTATGACCTGGAAGCTCACCAGACATAAGACTAAATCATATCCAGCTCCAATGGTCACGAGACCACCCGATAGAAGATAATCTACAATAGCTGAAAAAGAGATTTAGTTTGTATATCTTATCTTGTACATTAAATACTAATGTAATAGATTTACTACATATGTAATTACCATTGTAGCCTCCTTCCCTCTATAAATATGAGGAAGGAGGCCATCTGCAAGAGAGAGACCTCTAGGCCAAAACTCTGTAAAAATAGAGACCAAACATTGTAGAAATATCGTTTCAATAATACATTACCGTGGACGTAGGGTCCGATGATATCCAGATTTGGCCGAACCATGTTAAGTCTTGTGCTCCCTTCCCTACTCTTCCCTCCTTCTCCTTTGATTACTTTCCAGTTGTACCGTACTCGAACCGATTACAAGTCAGGGATCCCAAAGAATCCTCTGTTGGATGGAGTTTGGGACATTACCAAAATTCGACGTCAACATTTTGGCGTCGTCTGCGAGGAGCTCACCTGTTTTGGTTCATTTCCACTGTCATGGCCAAGGGAAGAGTCACCAGAGCCTCGAATTTGCAACCCCATCCTCCATATGGTCATGTCTCAATGACAAGCTCATCAACTGCTCTTGTCATTAAAGTAGCTACTAGTATCCCTCCGGCTAGTTCGGCACTGCCAGTCTCCGTCACCAATGGCGTTGACGGACTACAGACCTAGCTCTAACGTCAAAAGAAATTTGAATGTATGATGGGAGAACTGACTAAAGTAGTCATGTTGTTGGCACAAGGCGTGCACAAAGCCGAAGTCTCGACGCTTGAGAATGTTCTCCAGCAATGACAGACTCAACGTCTGAACGACTCGAATCAAGGTGATTTCCCAGCTCGCCGCTCGTGAGAGAAACCCCTGGTCACGATCCTCGTAACAATAAAGGACAAAGAACCTAACGATCATTCGGCCAACACTCTGAGGTGCATGACCCGTTAGTTGGGGAGCTATTTCAGAAGATGGCCCAATTGGAAGAATGCCTCCGAACCCTGGGTGATCGAACTCACTGTGAGGAACGATTGTCATTTTCTGAGGAGATTGAAGCTCGACCCCTACCGCTTAAGCTTAGGGTCCCTGCTATCCCGTTGTATAATAGGGATTTTGACCCATATGACCATCTGGACGCGTTCAATGTTCAGACGGACTTGCAAACAATCGACCCATTGGTCAAGTGTCGGGTGTTTCCAGCCACATTAGGGGGTGTTCCTCGAACTTAGTTCAGAAGTCTCCCAGCTCGCTCAATTGATAGTTAGGAAGATTGTCAACAGAAGTTCATTAGCTAATATTGAGCACTAAAGAGACAATTGGTGCCCCCCTGCCACCTCGCTATTATTTTTTAGCACAAACATGAGTCACTTAAAGACTATGTTGCTAGATTCAAGCTCGAAGCTATTTCGATGGAGAATCCATCTGAAGAAACCATGCTAGCCACCATCTCCACGGGACTTCATAAAGATGGAAAGCTGTACAAAAGTCTGTATAAGTCCCCGGTCAAGGACCTCACCAAGTTCTACGAATGGGCTGCCAAGCAAATAACATGGGATGAGACCTTCGGCTTGGAAAAGTCTAACAAGAAGGATGAAAAGGTCAACTCCTCTCGTGATAAGAAGAGGGGTGATGCGGACCAAGGGGACCACCCTGCCGAATGGGCAACAAAGAAATCCAGAAGGTCCAAGGATGAGCGACCTCAGTACTCGAGTCGTTTCGAGCAATATAGTATGCTCTCAGATTCCCAAGATAGAATTTACTTGGCAGAAATGGATAGGAAAAATTTCAGAAAGCCTAGACCCTTAAAGACTCCATTTAGGCAAAGGAACAAGGATGAGTTCTGTGCCTATCACAATGAGGTCAGGCATGGGACGTCTAATTGTCTGGCCCTCAAAGATGCAATTGAAAATCTAATTCGAAAAGGTCACTTGAGAGGATATGTAGTGCAACCTACAGGATAGCCTCCCCAACCTAGCACCGACCAAGAGCCGGGGGGCTCACTTCGAATTATACACTGACGTTGTATTCCAAGACTTCGGGCTGAATGTAAATATGACTATTTTGTTAAAAGCTATTTACTAATTGGCATGGTATCAGTTACTTTCTTCTTTCCTGTATTTAAGTATTTGAAGTATCTGCAACTCTCATACGGCCAATTCCCCCCAAACTTCGCCAGGAGTTTTTATGCCAACTGTGACCTTTGGTTTAGTTGAGCCCTCCTGGAGCTCATTTTGGAGAAAAATTGACAAACGCTTTGCTAGCGTAGCTGTGTCCTCACTGAGGTACGGAGGCACTAAAAAACACTCACTATGCCAGTGTAGCTGCGTGCTCACTGAGGTGCGGAGGCACTAAAAAATACTAGATTCGCCAGCGTAGCTGCGTGTTCGCTGAGGTGGGGAGGCACTAAAAAACACTCGTTTTGCCAGTGTAACTGCGTGCTCACTGAGGTGTGGAGGTACTAAAAAACACTCGCTATGCTAGCATAGCTGCATGCTCGCTGAGGTGTGGAGGCACTAAAAAGCACTCGCTATGCCAGTGTAGCTACGTGCTCACTGAGGTGCGGAGGCACTAAAAAATACTCGCTTCGCCAGCGTAGCTGCATGCTCACTAAGGTGCAGAGGCACTAAAAAACACTCACTTTGCCAGCGTAACTATATGCTCACTGAGGTGCGGAGGCTTATGCCAGCGTAGCTGCGTGCTCACTGAGGTGCGGAGGCACTAAAAACCACTCACTTCGCCAGCGTAGCTACGTGCTCGTTGAGGTGCGGATGCACTAAAAAACACTCACTTCGCCAGCATGGCCATGTGCTCACTGAGTTGCAGAGGCACTCTTAAACACTCAACACTAGCATAACTCCGTGATCGCTAAAGCATAAAGAATTGACAAATCAATTATTCGCCTAAGGCAACAAAACGTTGAATCTTGCAGCTCTTATGTGAACTCAATTAAGTCGCAGCTCTCATGTGTACTTATCAATTTAGCCACAAAAGCGGCCTGAGCATGAGATCACTCGTTATCAAGTTCACAGCTATCATACAGAATTGCTCTAATTCGTAGCTCACTTGCAACTTAGTATGTGTGCCTCTCACGCAATTTCCCAGACATGTGCAAAACACTCAGATCGACCAAACAATAAACACGGGAGGAACAAAAATAACAAGCAGAAATTACAGAAAAGAAGTTTTATTCATTAAAAGGCCTCGACGAGGCGAGATTACATCTGAAAGCTTTGAATAACAGACTAAGCCAAATACAAAGGAAAAAACCTAAGACTAAGAAGAAGGGTCGACTGAGAAGGGTCGCACCTTAACTTATCAAGGACTGCACGCCGTAACTTTCTTCTTCCAATGCACAATCAGCGGCAGTGCTGCATCCCTTTGTCTTCGACCACCTGCTCCTCCTGAAAGAAGCTAATCAGGAAGCCCCGGGAGCATGACTGGCTGAACAGTTAACTCACAGCGGGGCCGAAAGGACGCAATCTGGGATCCATGTGAGATCCTTTCACGTTATCGGGAAGATAAGTCTTCCGAGTTACATATGTAGCAGACTATACATGTCTCTCATGAAGGCCAGAATGTCGAAAATGGTGGGGGTCTATCAGGAAACTCCATGGCTTGAGTGAAAAAGCAAAAAGGATTGTGTCTTCCTTATATAGAGTCGGGGATGTCTCTACCAAAGAATCTGGAACCATTCCCCCAACTGTCATCATTAATGACCTCAGAAAGGGCTAAGTTGACTTAACAATAGCCACTGGACACGTGCCATCAGAAGCACGGCTTGGAACAGATAAATCAACAATCTTGGAAAAAGACTTTAACTAATCTAAAATTGAAGAGTTTTTAACTCCCAGCCCGCTAAAAGTGAACTGCGAGTTGGGGGACTAATATTGTATGAGAAATTCGATCCTGGATGGACCCTCGAGCAGCTTGAAAATAGCGAAGGATCCAGCCCGAGGAAATGATCAGATCACCACGACCTCAAGTCGCTTTGAGAAGTGATCCCTGCAGCTCGAGCTCGTAGGCTGCTAAGCGAGCTCAAGCTCAGCTCCATTATTCGCAAACGAGCTAGCGACCTGGCTGATAAAGCATGGCCTATGACCTAGAAGCTCGCCAGACACAAGACTAAATCGTATCCAGCTTCAACGATCACGAGACCACCCGACAGAAGATAATCTGCAGCAACTGAAAAGGAGATTTAGTCTGTATATCCTGTCTTGTACATTAAATACTGATATAATAGATTTACTGCATATGTAATTATCGTTGTAGCCTCATTTCCTCTATAAATATGAGGAAGGAGGTCATCTGCAAGAGAGAGACCTCTAGGCCAAAACTCTGCAAAAATAGAGACCAAACATTGTAGAAATATCGTCTCAATAATACATTACCGTGGATGTAGGGTCTGGTGACATCTGGATTTAGTCGAATCACGTTAAGTCTTGTGCTCCCTTCCCTGCTCTTCCCTCCTTCTCTTTTGATTACTTTCCAGTTGTACCGTACTCAAATTGATTACAGGTCAGGGATCCCAAAGAATCCTCTGTTGGCCAGAGTTTGGGACATTACCAAAATCTGACGTCAACACAAACCTATTTGGTTACTAAACCCTGGGAAACAGAAGGCTAAATCCAACAAACTACCACCTTAAACTAGCATGTAAAATTTCCAGCAAGCACATAAAACACTAGAAACCCATAAAGCTAGAATTCATAAAAAGCAAAAGGCCTAGTGTTTGTGGAAACTTATCATATTGAGAAAGCAAGAATAAGCTCTGAAAAGAGGATGGTCGATGAAAATCGGTCTCTGACAATCCAAAGTCCAGAATGTTCTATGAAAAACCAGATGAAACAAGAAAACGAAGTACAACGGTGACTGTAAGAAAGCTTGAAAGTAGAAATGCCGATTTTCAAAAGTAACAAATGAGAGGGAAAAAGGGTTTCTTCTCACCTTATAACTTGATCAGCCTTACCGTTGGATCTAGAGACCAATTAATTGGCCTCGATCCGATAGTCTAACAAAAAGCACGGATGCCACACTATCGGATATAGGAAACTATGCACATTAAATGCAATAATGATGATACGAATTGCCACAGATAAAATAGAGAAGCAAAAAATCCAAACAACGATGTGACAAATCATTGTTGTTAGCTTTTACCAGCGAACTATAACTCTCGGTCCGCAGATCACATTGAGAGCTGAAGGGCTAGTGTTGTGAGTGTTTTTTGAACCATATAAATGGGCTTGTAAAAACCCAATAGACAAGTGCAGTTTATAAAGGCCGCTCCAATCAGAATTGAGCTCGCTAAAATAAGGCATCAGGTCACTGAAGAGCGAACTTAAGGTCGCTGTTTGAGGGTCAAAGTGAGCCTCAAGTTATTGGGAACGAGGTCTAGCCCACAAATTGGAGCACCCATGCTGTGGTTAAACCTAAGAACGGGGCCAACTTATATGGCTAACTTATAGAAATCAACTTGCGTGACTAATTAATTATTTTCATGGAAATTCATAAAGCAAATTGCAATTTTGGAATCTTTCTTTTTTTGACATATTGTACCCCCAAACACTATAAATAGGGGGTTAAGATTATTGTACAAAGGGCATGAAAAAACTGATACAACTGAGATCAAACTATCAACAGCATACAGAAACTCTGTAAACACATTCTTAGAAATAAATTACCATGGACGTAGGAATTGATCAACCGACTTTAGCCAAACCATGTTAAAATTTTCTAGTGTCATCCTTGTTCTTCCTCTTTCCATCTCTTCCTCTATCTATCTCTCTTTACATTATCAAACTACAATTTAGAGTTTCAAGAACTTCTCTAGTTGACATAATGCGATCATCAACATAAGTTATATATATATATATATATATATGACCTCATCTAGCTCGGTGAATTTACACATCCTTTATCATTTGTTGATTTCTAGAATTTACAATAATAATTTGAGTTTCACTTCCATGTACACTTAAAAAAAAAAAATAATGCATACACAACTTGTAAATTTTATTAGAAAATTTTATACAATGTTACAAAT